>SKCR01023572.1:0-41035 GCA_019454045.1 Zanthoxylum bungeanum
CAATCTTAACCTTTCATACTATAGAGAAGCTTATTAAGCCAACTAGATTGTCAACCACGTTTTTGTTAGGTTTTGGGACACTCTTAACAGTTTTGTGGTGCAAAAGCATGTCAGGGAGGTAGATGCTTATATGATGGATATGGCTGGAATAAGGATGTTTACATGGTTGGCTGGGAAACTAAGAAAGCATTTATCTGCTTTGTGTAGACTTTAGCAATAGCATCAATGACGACAATGAGAGAAGCTAAGATGGTTTTCTCGTGTTAGGGAAGACTATTTGAAGCAATGTAGCATCATTCAAGACAAAGAGGTTAAAGGAGCTGGAAAGATAAGAGGAAGAATGAAAGTTATTGGATGAGCTAGAAAAGACATTATGGTAAGAAATATGGTGAACTGGGTTTGTGTAGCTAACCACAAGCAGTTGCAATTTCATAGGTTTGAATTTAGTTGTAATGATTCACTTTTCCATGATGGATTAATTACCTTGTTAACGTCAATGACTCAAGTTATTTGTTGGTATTTTCCTTAATAACTTGTCAATATACCTTAAAATTCACTAATTTGCCGCAAAAAAAAAAGAGGTAAGTGTATAGTTGTTCACCTTTAACATGCTCACCAGTCTAAACAGAAATATCCGATGGACATATGTGAGAGACATATGAATGCTTCGTGAAACTAAGCTTTTTATGTTAAATTTTACTTTGTTTAAGCAATCTTTTTAGGAAATACCATACTAACTCTAACTCTCAGATGGAGTATTAGAATGGAAAAATCCATTAGATAATGAACTATTTCTTATTTAGGTTCCTCTTTCTGTTACTTTAGTGTTCTTTTTATTCTATTTCTGTTTTCTATTTTCAGTCATAATATAGAACAATTTTTATAATTTATTCAGTCGAACTGTCTTTTGTTAACACTAGACTCAAATCATGGAGACTACAATTGGAAGTCCATGTTTATAAGACGTGCGCATATTATGAACTTGTGAGATTAAGATTCTTGACTATTTCCTTCATGCAGTGGCTTGTTGAGTACAATGCTGCATTAGCATCCATCTGCTTCATGCTTTTGCTTGGATTTGTTGATGATGTCCTTGATGTGCCTTGGAGAGTGTGAGTATTCAGTTTTTCCTAAGATTCTTTCTAAAGCCTATTGCTTTGTTGGAAGTATTTGTTTCTCACTCCATTGCAGTGTTGTCAAAAGCCCAAAAAAGCACGCTTAAGCGCAGAAAAAAGCTCACAACAATGGGGCTTTTTTCGATCGAAGCCGGGCACTGTCATTGAGGCGCACAAGAGGCGCAAAAAGCCCAAAAAATTCAGGCACAAGCTTAACTCCAATTGAATCAGAATTGACAATTCTGCTTCAGAAACCATAATCTAGCCCAATTTGAAAGCCCAAAATCAATTTCAAACCATAGAATAAAAAACCCAGCCCAATTTGAAAGCCCAAAATCAATTTTTACTTTGCATGGTCATTGAAACATATAGAGAATACAAACTTTATGAATTTAAATGAAAAAAAAGTTTCTTCACCTCAGGTGCTTCGGGCACACGACTCATGTCCATTGCCTTTTAAGTTAATGCTTATTTGATCCTTTTGTGCTGTCTTGTAAAGAGCAGGAAATTAATACTGCCGTCATTCGCTGCTCTTCCCTTGTTGATGGCATATGCTGGACATACTTCTATTATTATACCAAAGCCTCTTGTTCCTTATATTGGGCTTGAGATTTTGGATCTAGGTATGATTTCAATTATTGAGGATTTTTATGACCATAGTAGAATGAGAAATCACTTTGAATGCCGATATGGCATTTGCTCCCCTCTCTTGATCTCACACCACACACTTGGATGCTTGTTTTCATAGGGGTCATTTTATCTAATGAAAAAATCAAGTACTGGGAAAAAAATTTAGTGTATATGGGCACCTGAATGGCTTCTGCCTTACCTTCTTCGTCATGATTTTAATTCTTTTTTTCTTCACTTGGGACGTAGATTTTCATCTTGATCTATATTATGTGTTTATTCTACGTCATAAAACTTTATTGTTATCCTCACTGAAACTTACAATATTTTTTTGATGGAACAGGTTGGATATATAAACTTTATATGTTTCTTTTGGCTGTGTTTTGCACAAACTCCATAAATATTCATGTTGGTTTGAATGGCCTTGAAGTTGGTCAAACTGTCGTGATTGCATCTGCTGTAAGCATAAATCTGGTAAATTAATGTTAATCTAACTAATTATGGAATCTGACACAAAGTAAGTTACAGATTTTGTTACATAATATCATGCAAATTGGAGCATCTCTGGATCCCGAGTACAAACAGGCCCATGCCTTCTCTATTTATCTTGTTCAACCCTTATTGGCCACTTCCTTGGCTTTATTTTCTTACAAATGGTAAGAATAGTGTTTTTATTTTATTAGTTCCGTCCTAATGTATAATGAAGTCTTAATATTTCTCTGTTGTTTGTTCCTTCAGGTATCCTTCTTCAGTTTTTGTTGGAGATACTTACACGTACTTTGCTGGAATGATTATGGCCGTAGCCGGGATTCTAGGCCATTTCAGGTGTCTCCTCTTCACTCCTACTGTTTAATTGGTCATCATGCCAATAAAGATAAAAAATTTAACACATACAAAAAGAAATCTTCGAGAATATAAATCTTTAACAGGATTAGATTCTTAAGGTTCTCAGTTCTCTCAAAAACTTGGAATTTCTTTGGCTAAAGTGACATGGACCTTAGAAATTGTTCATCTTTTGTAAATAGTATAAGATGGAAGAAATGTCTGCATCCACCAATTTAATTAGTTATGGCGAGTGTTTATATATGATAATTATTTTTAGATCACCAAGTTCCAAACGGGGCAACCTTGATAGTCGAAAACTCATGCAATAACTTGAGCCTTGCACTACACAACTCCTTTGACAGAAATACACACACGTGTTTATGATATGCATGTGTATATAAACATACATGTTATTGCATGAACTTGCACATGTAATGTTATTGCATGAGCTTGCACATGTATATATCTATGATATTTATTCACGCAAAGACTTGGAATGTGGTGATGACACTAAGCTCTAGTTGTGAACATTTTAAAGCTCCACTAGAGAACATTTTGACCTGTCATAAGTCGTTCTAATTTAATTTGACAGAGGTGTACAGAAAACTATTTTCTTGCTCTCTGAACCTACTTGAGTTTTTTCGTCTAGAATTTCGTACACATTTGTAATCTCATGCCTGTTTCATACCTGCAAAATCATGCTGGTAATTTATCAACAATTAACAATTCTAGGCCTCCTCTCCCATCTTTATCTGGTTACTGATTTCTTTCTTTTGTCTCGTTCTACAGTGAGACACTCCTGATTTTCTTTCTACCTCAAGTATTGAATTTTCTCCTCTTAGTTCCCCAGGTTTGTCCTAATAAATTTTCCTCCTCTGTTGCAAAAATAAACATGAACCTAGCAAACTTCTTCTAGATACGAAAGGCATCTAATATGCAGTTCTGTTCATCAGCTTTTTGGCTTTGTCAAATGCCCACGGCATCGTCTGCCTAGGTAGTTTTCTGTAAACTCTTGCTTGAATTTTATGCTCTAAGAAAGATTCCTGGCTTTTTAAGGTGTTAGCAGCTTTTTTATTGGCATGTGTCCGTGACAAAACAAGTTCAATTGAGTTGTAATCTGTCGTGAAGATCTTTGTGCAATTGGACTGGTTTCTGGCTGCTGTGCATCAGACATACGTTCGTGGTGCGTTCGTTGTAGTGTTCGAACGGTTGGCGTTAGTGTCACGTTCTCTATTGGGTTCGAATGGGCGCATTCCAGAGAGCAAACGTTCGAGGCACGATCTTGTGGGGTTCGAACGGGAGCATTCCAGAGAGCTCACGTTCGGTGTGCGTTCGATTGGCGTTCGAACGAGTCTTCACAGAAAGGGCGCGTTCGTGTAGCGTTCTAGTAAGCGTTCGAAAAACGCGACTGCGATCTGAACGCGTTTTTGGCCTGCAAAACCCTAGTTTTTCACCCTACCTATAAATATAACACTTAGCCGCCATTCCCCATCAGTTGAAAGAGCTGAAACACTTTTCCCTTGAGCCTAAATCTCACAAAGCTTTCAACTCTCTTTGAATCCACCATTGAAGACTTCTTCATCTTCTTGTCTTCTTCATTAATGGTGTGATTCCATCTTTGATAAACCTTCAACACAACATAACCCAAAATCCCTAATCCTTTAGAGTTCTATAGGAGGAGTTTTGGTAGTCGGAGTTCCGGCGTTCAGAGGTGATACAATCTACTCAGAGACTTCAGAGGTTCTGAAGAAAACCGTGGGTCGCGGGCTTGAGGAGTTCCTTGAGTTCTTGCAGTATAGAGGTACTTGAGTCGGTGGAGTTGCCACCATAGGTCTTGACCATCGCTGTAAGTTTTTCTCGATATAGTGGATTCGGGTGGTAGCCTATACCCGGAGTGGTTTTTTACTCGGAAGAGTTTTCCACTTCGTCACCAAAATTATTGTGTTGAATTTTGTGTGATTGATTTTATTTGTTGCTTTATTTATCGTTATTGTTTTTATATTTGCAGCATATTTTATTTATTTGTTATTGTGGTTGCCTGTTAATTTGTCTGTTGCAATTCCATAGTAGCAGTAACAAGACTTGTCTTGCTTATTGTTTGTAATTCCGCATAGGGTCAGAACTTTAGATAACCCCAAATTTTCAATTGGTATAAGAGCCTGAACTCGATCCTTGACCCTTTAGCTATGGAGCGTAGTCAACCCTTAAATTATGATACCCTCACATATCGTGATTTGGTCTCGTTTACAAAGAAGTTTAAGAAATTTCTTAAACTTAAGAAGATTGGCCATAGTAGTGATAGAGATATGGAGAATAAGCCTAGAGATAGTAGGCATAACATAAGAGAGTCTAAAGGGGATAGGGATAATAGATCCCGAGTTGTCCAGTGCCATGAATGTGAAGGATATGGGCATGTTAGATCTGAGTGTCCCACATACCTTAGGGCTAAAGGCAAGAAAGCCATGGCAACATCCCTTAGTGATTCTGAAGGTGATAATTCTATTGCTTTTACTGCTAGTGTGACAGATGAGAGAGAGATAGTTGTTAACGATGTTGATTCAGAAGTCTCTCTTGATGAGTCTATTGATGAGGAAAGTCTTCAAGTAGCTTATGTTGAACTGTTTAATGAGAGTTTAACTATTAAGAAGACTAATTTAGAGGTCAATAAGAGGCTGAAACTAGTTGAGTTAGAAAAGAATGAAGCTCAAGCTAAATTTGAGCAAAGCCTTTTGATGGTTGATGACCTAGAGGAAAGGAACAGAGACCTAGTTAATAGAGTCCAAATATTAGAGACCGATCTTGAAGATGCTAGAACCCAATTGTCCGTATTTTCTAGTGGAAATAAAAAAGTGGACCGTATGTTAGGTATTATTTCTGAGCCTAACTGTAATAAGGCTTCTTCTTCCAAAGCTGTGCCTGTAGCAGCTAAATGTGACTTAGGTAAGAAACATGTTGTTTGTAGTCATGTTTCTCCTCCTGTTGTTCCTCGTCCTGTTTCCCAACCTCAATCTAGAGGTGTTGTGGGTAAACCTTGCTCTCATCCGAGGTTTGTGTCTGTGTGCCACCACTGTGGCAAGGCTGGACATATTAGGCCTAAGTGCTTCATGCTTCACAAGCAAAAGAAGAGGCCTAAGAAGGTGTCACCTAGATTTGACTCTTCAAATCTAGCTTCTCAAGTTTCTGCACTAACTAAACTGGCAAAATTTCTTAGTGAGAAACTTACTTTGTTGACTAGGAATTCTCAAGTGGATGAGGTTCCTAAAAAGGTTTGGGTGAAGAAGCAAGATGAATTTCCATCTTCTTCTGCGTGTCCTGATGGACATGATGAGAGTGCACTTCGGTGTAACTCTGCTTAAAAGATGCATTTTTATTTTCCCATTGCATGTGTGTGTGCGTGTGTTTTTCTGTTTTTGCACGTTTGTTTTATTTTCACAGCATATGGGTGTGTGTGTGTCTTATTTTTGTTATATGTCCCTTGGTATATAGGATGGAAACCCGGACATAAATTTCATAGCCGATTCCGAATGGACGATAGTATGATCTGCACTCGGGATACAACTCCACGTACCATTGGATGTTTTACAAGCCTGTTTGTGTCTTTATTTTTATTTGTTAAAATCTGAAAAATTCAAAAATTATTTTATTTTACGGCTTGTTATAGCATGAATAGCATGTGCATGTGATCATGATATGTAAGATATATGATTATGCATGTATAATATGCTTTTATTTTTCTTGATGCTCTATATACATGAGTGTGTGTGATAAAAACCTTTGGTATATCCTGTGCTTGCACCTACACATACACGTTTTTATTTTGTTAAGGCTTGGTCGCATGTATGAGTTTTTGGAATGGCAATCTAATCTCTTCCATGCTTTGTTTGCTCAATAGTGTGACCTTTGACTAGTTGACCTTGTGCTATCCCCTTTTACAAAAAAAAAAAGAAATATATTTAACAAATGAGACTCAAGTGCAAAAGAGCCAAAATGGTCAAATTCAAAAGATAAGGGCAAAAACCCTTCACTCGAAAGAGTTATTAAATATGAGATCATGATATTTATGGGGTAAACAATATAGCATGCAACCAATGTTGCTTATTTTCAGGTCCTAGTGGTGCCGGGTTTGAACATCTATTTTGTGGACTTGGTTTGTTAAGAGATGGATTCCTTTGGCTGTGTCGAGCTCATAAAATAAGGTCTTAAGCCTTGATTCGTTATGCACTTTATTTTTCCACGCAAGTGCGTTATATGCTTTGGTGTTTATGTCATATGCATAAGTGTTGTATTTAGCCACTTTTAAAATGATGCATATTGTTTCATGTCATAAACAGCTGAATACTGACTGAGTATCATTGTATCGGCTTGAAATGCTGTTTCAGTCAGTTTTTGACAGGATTTTTATTTATCTCAGTATGTGCTTGTGTGTGCTTCATGTTATTGCATACCAATTTTTTCTTTCCTGTGCACTTTTCTGAGTTTTGATTTACTTCTCGTGTGTTATTTTGCTAATTGTATATGTCTGTTAGTGAGGGGAGTAATTCCTGTCTGTTTATGCTCTTGCATGTGTTGTCTCATGTTCTCCTGTTATTTTTCCTGTTTCTTTTACCCTTTGTCATTTCGTGCCAAAAGGGGGAGAGTAATATATTAAGGGGGAGAGCCTTAATATATGTGAGGGAGCCGTAGAATATCCTTTAGATATCTCCATTTTAAGGGGAGTTAAGATTAAGGGGGAGAGGGATTGCTATGTGTATATGCATGAGATTTTTACTTGCTTTATGTTTTACTTGATTATCTCAATGCTTTTCACGGTATGTTGTTGTTTGTGGATGTTTCAGGTAGCAGGTTTGTTGCTGTGGTGGCATTAATCTCAAGACTACTTTGTTAGGTGTTAGATCGAGTTCATTTGTAATAAGTCACTGTTTTGATGGTTGACAATTGACTACTTTGCTTTTTGGGTCTATTACCGTAGTCTTTGTATTAGGTAGTGTTTTGTCACGGAATGCCAAAGGGGGAGATTGTTAGCACCTTTTTTATTGGCATGTGTTCGTGACAAAACAAATTCAATTGAGTTGTAATCTGTCGTGAAGATCTTTGTGCAATTGGACTGGTTTCTGGCTGCTGTGCATCAGACATACGTTCGTATTGCAGTGTTCGAACGGTTGGCGTTAGTGTCACGTTCTCTATTGGGTTCGAACGGGCGCATTCCAGAGAGCAAACGTTCGAGGCACGTTCTTGTGGGGTTCGAACGGGAGCATTCCAGAGAGCTCACGTTCGGTGTGTGTTCGATTGGCGTTCGAACGAGTCTTCACAGAAAGAGCGTGTTCGTGTAGCGTTCTAGTAAGCGTTCGAACGCGACTGCGATCTGAACGCGTTTTTGGCCTGCAAAACCCTAGTTTTTCACCCTACCTATAAATATAACACTTAGCCGCCATTCCCTATCAGTTGAAAGAGCTGAAACACTTTTCCCTTGAGCCTAAATCTCACAAAGCTTTCAACTCTCTTTGAATCCACCATTGAAGACTTATTCGTCTTCTTGTCTTCTTCATTAATGGTGTGATTCCATCTTTGATAAACCTTCAACACAACATAACCCAAAATCCATAATCCTTTAGAGTTCTATAGGAGGAGTTTTGGTAGTCGGAGTTCCGGCGTTCAGAGGTGATACAATCTACTCAGAGACTTCAGAGGTTCTGAAGAAAACCGTAGGTCGCGGGCTTGAGGAGTTCCTTGAGTTCTTGCAGTATAGAGGTACTTGAGTCGGTGGAGTTGCCACCATAGGTCTTGACCATCGCTGTAAGTTTTTCTCGATATAGTGGATTCAGGTGGTAGCTTATACCCGGAGTGGTTTTTTTCTCGGAAGAGTTTTCCACTTCGTCACCAAAATTATTGTGTTGAATTTTGTGTGATTGATTTTATTTGCTGCTTTATTTATCGTTATTGTTTTTATATTTGCAGCATATTTTATTTATTTGTTATTGTGGTTGCCTGTTAATTTGCCTGTTGCAATTCCATAGTAGCAGTAACAAGACTTGTCTTGCTTATTGTTTGTAATTCCGCATAGGATCAGAACTTTGGATAACCCCGAATTTTCATAAGGGACTCAACTTTTCAGGTTTGACCCGCAGACGGGGTTTGCTGACTGGAACAACTGATGGAACACTTGTCAACTTTTTCTTAAGACTGTTTGGCAAGATGTCAGAAATGTCACTTTGTGCCGTGCTTCTTGTTTTTCAGGTGAATCAATCTTGTTAATGTCCAGTTCCCTCTTATTCATTGCACATCTTTAGTCTTGAATCTAAGTGTCTAGGTCAGTGATTACCCTTGCACATCATTTTGTATGTGCACATTAATTCCATTTTGTGGTGATATCTGATTTGTTGTATTTGTGACTTGGCTGTTCATTATAATTTTGCTCGTATTCATAATAAATGTATGTATTATGAACAGGCTATTGCATGCTGCTTATGTTTTTGCTGGGATACTTCCTCGCCGGTTGGTATAAATGAAGCAGCAGAGTATGTATCCAAGGAAATATGTTGTTGGTTAACACTTGAGGAGCTTTTGCATATAGCTAAGCTGGACATGTTGTACCCTCAACTTTTTTGGATTAGGTTTATTGCCAAAAATATCAAAAGTAGAGCAGTCACAGTGACTTATGGTTCTGAGATTGGTAGAGATGGATGATGAAAGTGTTTACCAAAATGCCCTACTGTTGCTGGAGACATCAAACTTCCAATTGCACAGCAGCAATCGACTTTCTTCCTTTTTATTTTTCATAGGTAATAAAGTTCATTGATCAACTTTTACATCTTTTGGAATATCTTCCATCAAGACAACAAAACTGTAAGTTTAAGAAGAAGAAGATCTGTCTAGAACCAAATTTATGAAATTGAGTGCATACGATACGACAAGATAATAACTTAAATCCCCAAAGGTCATACATAACATAGCTTCCGATGCAGCTTGTTGTATATCAATATCATCACCTTCCTTAAAGATCACATAACATAGCTTCCGCATCAACATTAACCTTAAAACTGTGCACCGGTGAAGCTTCCCATTTCTTGATCTTGGAAGAGCTGTCCTTATTCTCAATCAATTCCACCTTCTAGTGAACTCAGAATTGAAGCTAGAATCTGTTCAAGAAATCACTTTCTATCCTTAAAGCGAAATAAATAATAAAAAAAATCTCGCTATTTATGATTTCATCAAAATCACATCCAAACACCCCAATTAAACTAAACATCGAGATGTAGTCGATGTTTAAATATGTTTTTGAGTGTGGTGAGTGAGCAAACGAAGGGGGAATGAATGAGCTGACTACGCCTATAGTCGATGACTTCACTTAGTAAATAACCTCTCCTTAAATACATGACTATATTTCAAAAGTATTAAAACGCAACATCGAGATGTAGGCTCATCTCATGTATGAAAAGAAATATCCTTAACATGCATAAACTAGTAGTCAATCGAAAATATCATATATATATATATAATATATTATATTATATATATATATTTAAAAGAATAATAGATCCAAGAAATATCTAAAAGACATTCTTTGAAATCTGACTATAAAAAACAACTTTACTTGTCTTTATTTACTTCATTTAAAAAATAATTACATATTAAAGTAAATTGAATTGAGCATTGGAGTGTTAATATTTATTTTTATTTTTTTTGAAATTATTGGAAATTTCACAGTCAAACCACCAATTCCTGACTTAAGCGAAGCAAGTAAAACCTCTGGATATCCTAAATTTTTATAAGAAACGCAAGGTTTGAATCCAAAACCTCAAGATGAGATCTTGATCTCTATCCCCAAATCACCATTTGTGGACAATATTAGAGTGCTAACATATATTACACTTAATTTCATTCTCAGTCCTTCAACATTGATTATGAGACCAACATTCACAATATCAGGCCAAATTGAAGATAGAATCAAAAAACATAAAAGCCCAATATTCTTGAAGGTAACATGTCTCCAAATTTTTACACCTTCAGCTATAATAATTTATTTTATTATTAGGTTAATGTTGACAGAAGAAAGTCACCCTAGAGCGAAATCGCCATAAAGCAAAGGAACAAAGGGGGAAAAGACAAAGGCAAGCAGGGCGACGAAGGGAAGAGCGATCAGAGCAATCACCAGATGACACATCGATTAGGACGATAGAGGACTCAGGACGACCGAAACAGCGATTAGAATGATATGGGACTCAGGACGACCGAAACAGCGATTAGAACGACAGATGACTCAGACCGACGAACACATGATCCCACGATTACAGCAGTTAGGCAGTTTCCCTCCACGATCAATCAGTTATGGCGCACAATTCAACGATTGGAGACATGACCAAGCAGTTGCAAAGAAGTTATGGACTTGGAGGCACGACCAGGCAGTTACAAGGAAGTTAAGGACTGAAACCGTCCAAGCAGTTTACAAATTCCACTATAAAAGACTCACTCATGCGAAGAGAAAAGCCCTTGATCAAATGAAAACTCAAACGAGCATATTTTTATTTTTCATTTCTTAGTTTCATAGTCCTTAGGACTGTAATTTGTGTGCTTGTGCCCCATGTAGGCTTATTCATTTAATTAAACACCCCTTACTGGGATTTTATCTCAGGAGGTTTGAACCTTACACGTTTCTCTTTCATTGTGCGCAGAAAATTACGCAAACAGTTTTTTGGCGACCACAGTGGGAGAATTAGTGTAAGAAGTGGAGATGCCTCCGAAAAGAAACATTCAAACTGACTTAAGTACGGAGGAATGAAGACTGAAGCAAACCAACCAGCCTCACATTCCAGCCGTTGGGTCACTTCAAGGGTCTGGCATATGCTAGTCGATATGAATCTATGCGATAGCTAGCCCTAATGTGATTCGTGCATTGTTCGGTGAATTCACACAGGATGTTGTCGAGCAGGTTAGGCTTCAAAATGCTCATATCATAGATAAGTTTACTTCGACTAGTAACTCACATTATGAAAATATGGCCAAACACTTAAGCTCATTAAACGAATTCATGGCCAAATGTGTAAACGAGGGGACACAACCCTCTCGTGGACTACACCTCCCCCTGCACCAAGCAGTTAGGAGGCTGGTCCTACTAATATTCCCCCACAAGGGATCACTGTCCCTACGACTTCCAATGGAGGAATAAGTCCTGGGGACAATGGCCCATATATAGGGCCGAACCTACACCAAGAGCCAAATATAGTACAACATGAAGTGGTGTTGCCCCAAGGTCCCCAGGTTTCTCGGGGACAGAATCACGACTATGTCCCACTTGCGAGAGGACCACAACCACCACTCATAGCAATGACATTCAATGACAATGACATGTTGAGAGAACAGATGGCTGAAATTCTTCAAAATCAATTCGGTTTGGGAGTACGGCCAATTCGGCCGAGGTATCGGAAGCCATACCCAGATTGGATCGATGTGGCATTTCCGTGGCCTAGGAATTACAAAGTACCAGATTTTTCTCTGTTTACAAGATCTGGGGAAGTTTCCACTATGGAACACATAGAGCGATATACCCTTCAGTGTGGAGAAACAACTGATTTCCATAAATTGAGGTTATTCCACGGCTCACTGTCAGAAGTAGTTTTCTCCTGGTATATCAGCATGCCGGCCAACTCAGTAGAAAATTGGTAACAAATGGAACAGTTGTTCCATGCGTAATTCTACAAGGCCGAATCTTATGTGGCCTTAGCCAATTTGGCAAACTTGAGACAGTTGCCAGGAGAATGGGCCGAGACATTCTTACAAAGGTTTAAGGTAGCTCGAGGCCGATGTTACGTGCCTTTGCCAGAAATAGAATTTGTAAGAATCGCCCAAAGCTGCCTCAATTTCGATCTGAAAATGAAATTTCAAGATCGTGAATTTTGGGACCTCCCCCAACTCACCACTAGTGTGGTACGTTATGAATGGTTACTAAGAGATGAGGAAAAAATAAAAAATTCAAGCAAATGAACGTATTACAGGAAAATCGATTATGAAGTATGAGAAATGGACATTGAATCGGCCGACTTATGTTTTGCCAAATTGGTTAAAGGGAAGCCGTATGTTTGTAAGGCGTGGGCCGAAACTCATGCCAAAGAAAAGAATGATAAAAAGAGTAGAAACTTCTCTTTTGATATCACAAAAGTCGATGCCATATTCAATCAGTTATATAAAGACAAGCAGATTAGTTTAAGCGATCGCCACACGTTGCCAAACGCCGAGCAAATCGGTGGTAAAAAATATTGTAAGTGGCATAATGTGTGGTCCCATTTAACTAATAATTGTCTTGTTTTTCAGAATGTTTTGCAGGATGCCATAGAATCTGGAAGAATAACGTTCGAAAAAAAGATGGCAGTGGACGACAACATTTTCCAAAGCCAGTGGAATTAACATGATCAACTCGGACCTTACCAAAATGAATTGTCAAAGTTCAAGTTGGGCCTAGATGAAGGACATGATTGTCATCGTCCAAGCGCTCTGGAAAGGATTAAAGCACCCCAAGAACGGAAGGATCAGCAAAATCTTTGTTTACGGTGCAAGAACAATATAGAATAGATGGGGGAGTTGGAGGATAACTGCGAAAGGCCTGTAAAGAAAGATCCAGTAGCGTGGCACCCATGGACTTTCGCACCAAAGTTCTACGGAGAGAATTCGAACTTCGTCCAAAATGTGAACGTTTAGGCCGAAAATTCATCGGCCCAACGTATGGCATTCGTACCGTAGACCGTATTCGGGATAGCGTACATGAAGAAACTACCCTCATGTGGACGAAATGACAAGGAAGCAACTGAGGCGACACCATCGAAATTATTGTTGTATGATGCGCCAACAAAGTGAAATGAAGGTCACCACAAACCGTAATACTCATGCAGGAAAGAAACCAGATGTAAGTAGTAAAGAGAGTGACGGCCGAGAAGGGACAACAACAAACTCCGAGGAGTGTACCAAGTTTGATAGACGAAAACGGGATGAGACAGACGATGAAGAGCCCCCTATCGTCATTCAGTTTGGTAGTTGTAGGCACTGCATTTTTTACACATAAAACCCGATGAGGAGTCTTATTTGGAGACAACTACCTTTTGAGTCACGGAAGCCGCGGGAAACGGATATCGGAAGGGGAAATTCAGAATAAACAAGCTCACTGTCTTCGTTAGTGCTGCGTTCGCTACTTCGTTCGAACGGGAAACAGATTGCGGGCGTTCGTTGTCGCGTTCGAGGACGCGTTCGAACGGTTGTCGGTAATTCTGGTTTTGCTGCTAGCCTCACGCCCAGCCCATTTAGCTCCCCAAAGCCCATAAAACACATCTCAAATTAAATAAATAAATATTAAATTAAATATTAAACATTAAAATAAAACATTTAAACCATTTACCAATTAAAATAAACAATTACCAACTTAAACTAAAATCATGCCTAAATTAAACAAATCACATACTAAATCAAAATATAATCATACCAAATTAAAATCAATCATAACCAATTAAAGCCAATCATATATTTGACTTCCTAATCTAATAAGATAATTACCAATATAAAATATTTGTATTCCTAAACCAACACAAATTAAATATTACAACTTCCTAATTTAAAATATTTTGTCCCCCCTCAATCTGTGTGTATGCCTTCTCATCTCTCCTAATTTGGATACCAAGATCTCTTCCTTGTGAGACAAGGTGAAGCCCTAACCCTTCTCTATATAAACAACCCCTAACCAAAGCCATTCTCTTCCTTCACACAACCTAATCACGCCCAAGGCATAGAATTCACACCCAAACTCTCTCGAAATCTCTCTAGACTCTCTCTACACACCCAAGACTAAACAAAAGAAAAACACACTTGACATATACACAAAAAGAGAACAAAAAGAGCCCCAACCATCTCCTCCATAACCAAAAACCACCTCCGTAAACCCCCCGCACATCACCGAAACAGTCACCCATACAGCAGTCCTCCACCACCGAAAATTACCACAAAAACCACACTGTATTACACACCCAAACAGCAGCAAAATCACCTTAACAGCAGCCCAAATCCTTAAAAAACAGTAACATAAAAAACTGCATAAATAATCTTAAAAACAATCACATAATTGCACTAAGAACCCACACAACTTGGAATAGTTTATTGAAAACGTTAAAACAGGTGGCCCGTGTAGCGAGCAGCAAGACCGAGGCCGAATAGGAGCAGAACGGAGTTCGAACCGCAAGCAAAACAGAAAGGCAGTGAGCTAGGACGCTGAACCAGTGAACCAGAAAAGTTGCGGAGCTTTACCCCCTTCCGATCTTCGTGGAACGCGAGCCCGAGAGACGGCTTAAAATGTTAGACCTGAGGGTATCTTTCACATTTGTTTTCTCTTATTCACATTATTTATTAAGCATTGCTTGTATGATTGTCATGTTGAAATGTATGTTGTTTAAATATGCATGAATTATGAGATGTAATATGTTGTGGGTATTGGATGAATGAGAGATGTGTCAACTCTCGCGGTATATCGGATGGAAACCCGGACATAAATTTCATAGCCGATTCCGAATGGACGGTAATATGATCTGTACTCGGGCCACAACTCCACGTACCGCTTGGGTGTGAACGGCACACCATCTTTTTTGTTTGTGTTGCTTTTGTTTATTTAGTTTTCTTTACTCAAATTCAATATGGTTTAGTTATGCATGATTTAATCAAGCGCATGGGCTTAGTGAGTTAGTCCAAAGGTCCTCCATTTGGGAGACAAAGAGCCAAAAGGCCACCTTTGTGACACTACTTCGCGCGCCGGTTGATGTGTGTTCGGTTGAATGCGAGATACGTTCAATCGGGCATACTTAGTTTGACATTATTGAGTTTATCTTTTATGTATGGTTCAATCAAGCGCATGGGCTTAGTAAGTGGAATGAAAGATCCCTTATGGGGAGGGGTTAAAACTCGTTACCACGATGCTTCGCCGCGCCGGTTGATGTGTGTTCGGATTGGATGTAAGATGTGTTCAATCGGGCATACTTGGTTGATATGATTGATTCTACTTTTATATGTATGATGTGACGCGCATGGGCTTAATATGTTGGTCTAAAGGTCCTCTCTTTGAGAGATCAAGAGCCCCAAAAGGCCACCTTTACGGCAGTACTTCGCCGCGCCCCTTTATTTTGTTGTTTATGTATTGCGTCCCATTTCATGCATCGGGTCTGTTCCCGTTCGAACGCGTTTACGAACGCAACTCGAACGCGCATGCGTTTTTGCCTTATCATGCATCAGGTCTCATTTTCGTTCGAACGCGTTATCAAACGCCATACGAACGCGAGCATTCTGTTTCATTTCCGTTCGAACGCGTTTACGAACGCTACACGAACGCACACTTACTGAACTGAGTCCCCTTTATTAGATTTCATGCATAGTTTTCCTAGTAGCTATCTCCACATGTATAAATGCAAATATGTTAATGTATTACAATTCGTATGCTTATGTCATGATAACATTTGAGTATTATTTCTTGCGGTATATCGGATGGAAACCCAGACGTAAATTCCGTAGCCGATTCCGAATGGACGGTAGTGCGGTCTGTACTTGGGCTACAATTCCACGTACCGCTTGGAAAAATGCCCGTATGTGTGCTTGTATGGTTAATATGTGTGCTTGTGTTTTCCTGAATGCGATATGAAAATAAAGTTGTATGTTCGTTGCTATCTTGATATATGTTAAGCATGCAATTTTAAATATGAGATATATGTGAAATGCGTACATAAGTTTTATTTTGCATATGAGAATTAGAAGCATGATACTCTTGGAAATAAGTGTTACTTAAGCTCGATTAAATTATTACATGAATCCTTTCATTACAAGTGACATAAGTAAGGGACCATCCGAACCCAACGGTTTGAGGTCTTCCCTTGCGAGGGGTGAGTGCGGCCTTAAATCTTTGTCCCGGTTCACACCGGGTGGTGACTCCATGTTATCTAGTCCTTCCCAACTAGGCTGCGAGCCTAGAAGAACGGCGTCGCCCAGGTTCTGTTGTCCACAGTAGTATGCCACCGGTTTTGGCTAATCATTACTTGTTGTCCGAGAAATTCAAGGGGGACAACAGTGGAGGGTCTGGAAATAATGAATATGTTTATGATGGTGATGAAACCGAATTTGCAGCACTCTCGATAACAAATAGAGAGGCATCCGACGAGGAAATGACTGACATAGAGGAAGAAATAAACATCAGGACCGAAACACGAAGAAAAGGAATATCACAGAACCGGCTTCTCAAAGAATTGTATGAGGCCGGCAACCCTGCAGTCAGAACGTTAGGAGAGGACTTGGGACGATCTTCATACCTCGTCCTATATGGGACGCCCAAAATAAAAAGGACCGTTACCATGGCAGAAATTCACCTCGATTTCATTTCCAATTCAATCAAGGTGAATTTGAGGGACAATTGTTGACAGAAGAAAGTCACCCTAGAGCGAAATCGTCCTAAAGCAAATGAACAAAGAGGGAAAAGATAAAGGCAAGCAGGGCGACGAAGGGAAGAACGATAAGAGCAATCACCAGATGACACATCGATTAGGACGATAGAGGACTCATGACGACCGAAACAGCGATTAGAACGATAGAGGACTCATGACGACCGAAACAGCGATTAGAGCGACAGATGACTCAGACCGACCGAACACATGATCCCACGATTACAGCAGTTAGGCAGTTTCGCTCCATGATCAAGCAGTTATGACGCGCAATTCAACGGTTGGAGACATGACCAGGCAGTTGCAAGGAAGTTATGGACTTGGAGGCACGACCAGGCAGTTACAGGGAAGTTAAGGACTGAAACCGTCCAAGCAGTTTACAAAATCCACTATAAAAGACTCACTCATGCGAAGAGAAAAGCCCCCGATCAAATGAAGACTCAAACGAGCATATTTTTATTTTTCATTTCTTAGTTTCATAGTCCTTAGGACTGTAATTTGTGTGCTTGTGCCCCTTGGAGACTTATTCACTTAATCAAACACCCCTTGCTGAGACCTTATCTCAGGAGGTTTGAACCTTACACGTTTCTCTTTCATTGCGCGCAGAAAATTGCGCAAACAGTTAATTATTAACACCAATTATTAACTTATACTTAAATATTAGGTATGACAATTTGGAAGATTGGTCCTCGTCTGAATCCAGAAGGGCTCGGTTGGACTAAACTTTTTAGAAGCATGAATTGTTTTAAAAAAATAAATTTAAATATTTTAGTGGTCTTTTGAATTGTGCCTACAAAATTAGTTATAAATTCACGCATTTAAAATTAAAAAATTGATTTATTTAATTGAAAAAAAAATTAATTTATAAGGTTTTTAACCTGGCTCATACTTTTCGATAAAAATTTGGCTGTAATCATTTTACCATTCGATTGTATTAAAGCCAGACGGGCTCAAGTTTTGTCGAGCCAAGTCTTTTTTGTTGTATCTACTTAACATTAGTGGTGACAAAACGAATCAATGAATCGAATTCGATTCGTTTATTAAACGAATCCTAATATCAGGATTCGTATTCGATTCGTTTATTAAACGAATCGAATACGAATATTCGTTTATTCGTTTAGTCAATGATATTATTTAATAAAATAATTTATTACACTTGGTTTACATTAATTCTTCATAAATATATATATATATATATATGAAATATGTAATTAATATATTTACTAATAAATCTCACCAAATATCGAAAATATTAATTTTTCTATGATAATTAACTATAATTTCTCGAATCTTAATTGAAAATTAACAAGAACCAGTAAATAAAAATAATAAAACGAATTATAAACGAATAAACGAATCAATGAGCTTAAATTCGTATTCGATTCGTTTAATAAACGAATCGAATCTAATTGACCCATTTATTAAACGAATTCATTTTTTCAAACCCGTATTCGCTTTAAAGCGAATCGAATCGAACGAATAAACGAATCCTAACCCAAATTGTCATCCCTAGTTAACATGCCACGCCTAGTCGTGAGATATAAATGATTTTTTTTTTAAAGGAATATAAATATATTTAAAATGGGAAAAATTATATTGATATATTATCACTCATTCAACAATATAATAAAATCTTGTAAAACATGTTACAATAATTAATATTAATAAGAGTGGTGATACACTCACTAACAATCTCACAAACAAATTTACAAACCCCTCACTGTAGCTACAGTGATCTACCGTGAATCACTGTAGCTACAGTGAATCACTGTAGTTACAGTGAGAGGGTTTGTAAAATTGTTTGTGAGATTGTTAGTGAGTGTATCATTTTCCCTTCTATTATTATAAATAAATATATCTCATTAGTTTGGACCTATTTGTGATTTGGACCACCAAGTAAATAACAATTGTAGTACTAAATATCATTATTAATAGGAAAATTGACATCATGTCCAAATCCATGTATATCTAAGATGGAATAATCCATATCCATATCCATTTTTAAATATTGGATATGGATATGGATTTTATCCACACGGATATGGATATCCAATATATATAAATATTCAATTTCTATCATCTATGATCAAATGTAAAATATTAGAATTAAATCACTTATTAATTATATTAATGATAAATAATTTATTATTATAATAAAACAAAATAACTAAAAAATTAATTATTTTTAATTAATTAATCAGTGATAAAAATAATGCGGCCAAGTTAGGCATCAAGCCCGGCCTAGTCCTGACACTGATCTAAGCCTGTTCTTGGCACCAGCCCAGCTCGACTCGGGTCTGGGCACCAAGCCTAGTAAGACCCGACACTAGTCTAGGTTTGAACCTAAGCCCGACATCGAACCCGACCCCCTTCTTGGCACCAGCCAGGATCTGAACTCTAGCTCGTCCCCAATCTTGACATCGACTTCGGCCTAATTCTAAATCCAATCCAACATCGAGCCTGGGCATTGGTTGAATCAGGTGCTGACAGGATCGAGTCTCGGCAGCAACCCGACCCGGTGCAAATAGAACCGGATCTTGGCAACGGTTGGCTCAGGTTCCAACATATGTTGGGGCAGATGTGGAACCCTAGGGTCTGATTGATACCCTGCACAACGGAAATGAGTCTAACCCATGGATATTGAGCATGAATGTATTTTTAAATAATAAATAGAATATTATATTTCATTACTAGTTAATAGGAAAAAATCGGGGACAAATCGGAGTCAGGAAGCTTAGAAACAGGTAAAAAACAAGTTTCAGTATGCGAGTGTACAGTGCACACACGCTGAAGCATTATTTTATTTTATTTTGTTTTTTGTTTTCCTTCATCAGCTCTCTATTCCAGAGAGCTGATGAATTGGGTTTTCACCCAATTAGTTTCCAACCATTGTCCCCAAGGGGTGTGGCTTGGTGGTGTAGGGTTCAGGATTTCACCTTGAGGTCATGGGTTCGAATCCAGGGAGTGTGTTTCTTGTAAGAGTCTGGGACAGTCAATGATTTTATCTACTTCTCTTAAGCTCGGAATGGGTGGTTTGGTGGCGGTGTTTCTAATGATTCCAAAAAAAAGTTTCTAACCATTTCTAAACACTTTCAAACACTCAAAATATATTTTTTAACATCAAAACCAACATCTACACATGTTATATAATAAACATAAATGTATTCTAAATACTTATATCCATTACTTTGAATCAAAATACAGACCAAATTAGAATCCCACGAAGAAGTGACGCATGAATAATTGTATGTCACTTAAAGGTGGTCAAGTAATTCTAGAATGATAGTCATAGCTCCATGCTTTTATCTAGAGTTTCAAACTCTAATTTTATATTACATGTCTAACATAAAGATATTTGACCTAGTCACAAGCATATTGCGTTTATGCTTCCAAAGCATCCATACATAATTTATTAACCAAATTTCAACTTCAAGCTATGTAATTATATATCCAATACATAATAAATCGCTATTTGTTTCACTAATGATAACAACTCACTCATGAAAAACATAGCTTTAGAGAAGATCAAACTTACCAGCAAGCTTGATTCCAAGATCCAATCTTATTCTCCTTGTTGAAAATGTAGAGAACTTCTAAAGCTTTTCTCACAAATACTTTATTTAAGTTAATTTTTCTTATGTTTTTCCTTATGATTGCTTAATTAAAAATTTGCTCAAGCTTGCTTTTTATTATCAAGCTTATGTAATTTTTAATTAATAAAAGTTCTAATAAAATTTTATGTGGGATTAATCCAATTTGTCCAATATACATATTAGATACAACTAATCAACTTTGTCTACCATTTTGATTTAATTCAATTAAACCTAAATAAAGTTTAACCACTTGATTAGTTTATTGTCTACTACTTTGATTTAATCCAATTAAATCAAGTCAAATACATCTACTATTATAT
This sequence comes from Zanthoxylum bungeanum, assembly GCA_019454045.1. NCBI lineage: Eukaryota > Viridiplantae > Streptophyta > Magnoliopsida > Sapindales > Rutaceae > Zanthoxylum > Zanthoxylum bungeanum. Next base: position 20,928 of record SKCR01023572.1, read on the forward strand.
TTTTTTGTAATTACCAAAATATCCTCCAATGGTAGAGATATTTATGAAATTAAAACAAAGTCCTTATGTGATTTTGGATTAATCCAATTAATCTCAATAGGTCAAGTAAATAATTAATTTTATCCAATAACACTTAATTACTTTGATTGGTAATTATAATATCAAATATTATTTATTTCCACACATTATCGGTTACCCGAGTGCTCAACGAGTACACTTCATATTGTAGGCCTCTCTAAGTCCAGACACGTTCGTCATATAAGCTTATCTCATATGTACGCAATTCAGCCACCTCCGAAGTTGCGAAGAACACGAATTACCTTTCTGAACTATACAAGTCGAGGTCATCACATATGCTTAATAATTCATCCGTCGTAGACTATCCGAGTTGTGCTTATGAAACATAAATTACACCGTTATGTTTCCAAGGTGCACATCTTATATTGTCGACATGTCCACTAGGGGTGTTCATAGGGTCGGGTCAACCCGTGACCCGAATCGACCCGTGCGGGTTAAAAAAATGATTTTCTGGGTTAACCGACTTGACCCGAAATTTATGAGTTGGGTCACAGGTTTGATATTAAAACCCGACACGAAACTATAATATTTTTATTATTTTTCAAAAAAAAATTATTATTTTTCTAAAAATTTATTATTATGTTAATGTTTTTACTATTATTTCATTTATTTATTACTTTATTGTCTTGAAACTTTATATATATAAAATAACTAATATTTATATTTCAAAATAATTAATTCATTAAAAAAAATTATTATTTTTTTACCGACCTGACCCGATCGAGTTTCACCCCTCAAATTTCGGGTTCGGGTCGCACGAAGCCAAGTAAGGAAGCTCAGGAAATAAGCAAACGGTGCCCTCATCCGTTGAATTGGTATAAAGGAAATGTAGATGTTAGCTTCAAAAAAGATCCAAAGCTTGCGGCAGGGATTGTGTCCAAGAATCACTTGGGGGATCTGGGGGTGGCAAAGGATCGATTAATTAATAATTGTGATCATGTTGAACTGGGATAACATATGCAATGAAGCAGACTCTTATGCATGTCATCATTCAATCTGATAAACGGCAAGCTTTCTAGTTCTAAGGAATCTATTGAAAAAAAAGAAAAAAAAATGGAGTCATTTTTCAGAAAACAACTTATTTAATACAAATGCTTAAGTTATTTTAAGAATTTTTTTTCCCTTTTATCCAAAATTTCCATAACTCAATTTAAGCAATTGCAAAATCCGGGTTTAGACTCTAATCTGTACAGATTCGAGTCTAAATGTGTTTTGGTGGATTTGGGTCCATATCCAAAATTGGGGAAAAAATATTTGGACCCGGATATGGTCGTACTCAATCTGGATATGAGTATACTTGGGCTGGATCATGAAATCTAATTTTTTAATCTTTTTTAATTAGATTTGTTTAATAAAATTCTAGACTCGAGTCTCGAAATTTCAGATCTACTTGTATATGGATTTGGATCCAAAAATCCAGATTTTTCATTTAAATTTGTATAAAATTAATAAAATTATGAATTCAGTTGTCGAAATTTCGAACTCGCATGTATCTGAATCCGGGTATACCCGGACTAGATATAGAAATATGATTTTTATTTATCATTTTCAATTATATTTGTATAAAATTAATAAAATCATGTAATCAAGTTGCGGAATTTCGGACCCACGCAGATCTAGATCTGGGCATACCCTGAACCTTATACTTAAATTCGATTTTTAAAAAAAATATTTTTCAATTATAATTATATAAAATTAACAAAATTATGGACTCGGGTCTGAAAATTTGGACCCGTATGGATCCAGATCCGGACCTGAGTATTCCCGGAATAGATTATAAAATATGTGTTTTTTTTTTCCAATTATATTTGTATAAAATTAATAAAATTCTGAACTCAGGTCTTGAAATTCCAAACCCGTGTGGATCTGAATCCGAGTATACCCATACCAGATCCGAAAATTCGATTTTTTTTTTACCTTTTCAATTTTATTTGTATGAAATTAATACAATTCTCGGCCCGCGTCCCAAAAATCTGGACCCCTCGAGTATACCCGGAACGGATCCAGAAATATGTATTTTTTTCAATTATATTTGTATAAAATTAATAAAATTCTGAACTCAGGTCTTGAAATTCCAATCCAGTGTGGATTTTAATCCGAGTATACCCAAACCAAATCTGAAAATTCAATTTCTTTTTTTTTACTTTTTCAATTTTATTTGTATGAAATTAATACAATTCTCGGCCCGCATCCCAAAAATCTGGACCCCCGTGGATCTGGGTATACCTGATCAGATCTATATTTTTTTTAATCTTTTCAATTATATTTATATAAAATTAATAAAATTATGATTTGAGTTTTGGAATCTCGACCTGTTGAATCTGGATCCGAGTATACCCAAATCGCATCCATAAATCCTCATTTTTAAATTTATTTTCTAATTATATTGGTATAAAATTAATAAAATTATGTGTAGTTTAGATATTCACTACCTGAATCTGAAAATTTTCATAGACCCATATATACACAGATTTATACCGAATCCGAATATTTTTATCATTCCTATTTCTAACCACTAAAAAATCCTTTTATATTGGCTCTCCTCATAGCCACATCCGACACCTGAGCAATTTAAATCTTTGGGAAAGCATCCAGTTCATGAACTTACTACCATTATGGCCATATCAAAATTCAGCTCATATCAATTTCAAGTCCCTCCAACTTACCATCATGGCCATATTTACAGCCCTGGGGCTCAGTCTCATACTATTTCATTGGCTCTTGAGAGCTCGAAGTGGTAAAATAATCCAAGACCACATGCCATTTTACATCCTGTCATGGTTTATGCTGTATATATTCCTTTCACCCTTGACTGACTGGGATTGGAATATATTTCCATCAGTTTCATACATATTCTGAATAACATTTTCGGACGCTTGCCTTTCTTTCCAGCAAATGTCGGTGCCACGATGCTCATATCATCTGTCAATGATAGGATAAGCTTTTAGTTTTAAGATTCTAGCAACAGTTCTTACGAAAACCATGCCAAATGCTACATACATCTTGCACACTACCACTTACTAGTTAATACAATCAAATGAACATGAATAAAGAAATTTGGAAATACTTTAATCCATTTCAGGTCAGTCATCTTTAGCTGCTTCTAATAAAATGCGGCCCATGTACAAGAAGAGCTAGTTAGCAGACTTCAGGCAGAATTTTGCTAACTAAATGTATCAGCCTCCAAGTATTTTGATATGCTAGTGAGAGTGTATAAGAGAGAAGCTCCTGTTTCTAAATCGATAATGGCAGAAGATGAAACTAACATTCTAAAAGATTTGCATGTGAAGAATAATAAGAGGATGATGATGATGAAAAGCTGCAATAAGCAATGATATACGATATATCTAACTGGGAATATGTTGCACTCTTGACTGTTGAAAGAATAGCAAAGAAAAACATATTCTGAAGCAACCAAATCACATGGTGCAACCGTGCAAGTAACAGAGAAGCAATCAGTTCCAATCACCAAAAATTTGAAGATTTCATTCCTTAGTACTCAGAAGCATCTCACATTTTAATGACAAAAGTATAGTTGGAAATAGATAAAACCAATAAAAAACTTTGGAATGCATTAATGATTAAACTATGAAGAGAATCTTAGGTACAGACGTCAAGAGGGATAAATATTCATGGTTTGATTTACCAAATGGGCTAACTTATTGCCTATCAGTATTATAAACAAGGTGCTTGTTTGATATTGAGTCATCTGACAGCTATTGAGGTTTTTAAACAGCTAGATAGAAGTTAAAAACCATTCTAAAGAACCAGCAGGACACTCTTGCTGTAAGCTTATTTGTTATATACAGCAGGAAGCCAAGAAATTAGGAAAAAACGAAAAGAACATATATCTCACCAATTGACCAACCTAAAGCACCATGTCAGTATCCCGGAGAGAATTTCTCAGATACTATCAAGGATCCAATGCAGATAGCAATGCTAGAGAACAGTAATTTTAAGCAGCCTTCCCCTGTATTATTGGGTATCAAAGACATGCTGCATAATGAAAGAAAAAAAATCTGATCAACATTCAGAAGAAAGACGCCCAAACATGAGTAAGATAAAACATACAGACTTCAGTTATGAGGGAGTTGAGACTGAGAGCTTGGCATTGCAGAAGACTATTAATAGTGAAATCCTAAATAAATAAGAGATAAGTTTGGAAAAAATATATATATAGCTGCAGTAAATGCAATGCAATGTCATAAACAGAACTCAAAACAATATTGCATCAGTTCTCATAGATCACGACCATTTGTACAAAAATGAAAATGAATTTTTATAAAGGACTTCAGAATTAACTAAGTTGGGCATGAACTTTGCTTTCTTCCTAGAGTTCACAATGAAGTTCCACATTAGAAAACGTCTAGAAACTTGTACACTTAAAACCCTTTTGAACTCGACTCTAAATCCAGAAGCCTCCACAATTAACAGAACATTGGACTCAATTATTGGACTTAATACGTCCAGCTTCTCGGTATATACACACAAAATGAACAAATAAAACACTATGTATAAAGACTCTGATCATTAATCAACTAAGCAAAAAATATTTGACAACTTGAAAGAACAAAAAATGGTTATAGAAACCTCTGACTCCTCGGTACATCCAAAACACATGGCGAAAGACAAGAAGCCAACCCAAATCAATAAAAGCCATTAATTTGATGAAATTGTCAACAATCAGAGCCAGGAAACAACAAGAAGCAGTTTCATTCCAAGTGGGGATTGCAGTCTTTGGAATAGAAATTATTCTTCTCAATAAACGAACTCAACATCTCATAAGTGAAAGATGAATCATTTGGGTCACTTGTAAAAGATTCAGCAGGTGATTCCAAAGTAAAAGGTTGCTTAAAACAAAAGTAACAACCTTTGGTATTAGCACCAACATTTGCAGCAGCAGGAGCAGGAGAAGAAACCCTTTTGTTTTGTTCTTGTTGTTGTTTATTTCTTCTGTGAAAAAATTGTTTCTTGGCCTTGGCAATTGGAAACAGGAGCACCTTCTTTGCATTTCTGAAACTCCCAAAACCACCATCACCAGCCTCCTGATCATCATCAAGTTTAGATATTTCCTTAATAGAATCGGACATGAATTGTATTGATTAATATTTTGAACAAAATCAAATAGACTTGAAGCTGAATTAGATAGAATTCAAAGCCGAGAGTTTTGGACCTAACTCTGTTCCTGTTTCGTGTCTTTGATTTTTGCCTCTCTCTCTCTCTCTCTCTCAAGTCTCACCACCAGTAGCGTGTGATATTATAATCTTAAAAGAAGACAAAATAAGAAGTGCCACGTGTCGTGGATCTGGGCAGTCATGGCAGCTGGCAGGACAACAAACTAGTTACTTTCGCTAAGTGTAGGTACGGCTGAAAATTTGAATCGCCGTATTTGGAGGAACGCGGGGCTGTAATATTGATTTTACTGCCGCACTTTCGATGCGGTCACCTGGAAACACGCAGGTAAATTTTTGTGTTAAATAATAATATTTAACATGATCACAGTCACAGGAGATGTTGCACAAACCAAATATACTACAGCGCCCCCTAACACGACACTTCTATGAGTCCAAATCTTCTGTAGGTTTTATTTCGTGTTTCATCAATTAAATTTGAACAATTAATATCTTTCATTAAATGAAAGAATAATTTGATTATTGCAGTGTTAGAGTCAGAGTTCTCTCATTTAATGAGAAATATTAATTGTCCAAATTTAATTAATGGAGCATGAAGTAGAGCACAATTAATGAAATAGAAGATTTGGACTCCACTTCTATAATACCTTAGGCTTGGAATATGTGATACTCAAGGATATATTGCGGTTGGATTCCCCCAAAAAAAAATATTTACCCCGTAGATGATCCCAACAGCTGATACACACCTAGGTATGACATATCCAGACATGCCTTAACATTGATTGGCCGGTAATTGGAATATAAATCTAGCGTAAGTGAATCAATTCTTATTCTAAAATCGAATTTCATGTTCCGTTTTTCAATTTAATCATGCTAGTATTTTATTTTATTTTATTTTTGCTAAATCAGCACTAGTCTCTGACTTATAAAGTCTTTGCCTTTTCAATTAAACCTACACTATAGTTTCTATATATTTTATTTTATATTTTTCTTTCTTGACTAGGAGTTAGAAGAAAGTTCATTATTCTCATAACTTCGGGAAACTTTCTCCGAGATATAAAGAAGTTGGGAGCAGTGATTAACCATTATTGTATGTTAAATAGTTAAAACTAATTGAAATGACACATGTTTGTGATTTAGTGATCACTGAAAAGTATTTATGAGAAAAATAATTACTGTTTCTATTGCTATTTGAATAGAATTTACAAGTATTATAAAACCTGAACAAAAAACCTTACACTCTACACTATCTAGCTTATACTCTTGTTAGAGACTATTATGCTCATAAATGAGCTTTGTATTTATAGCCAAACTTTGACTCTCAAATTCAACAAAGGAATATTACCATTGAAAGTTGGTATGTAAGCTTGAAACGATTGTCATCTGACAGATATCCCGACTGTGTCTCTGCACAGCTTTATCTTGTCTCGAGTGACCACATTCGTTGACATGTTGGATGTGTCTCTGTACATCACACTTCGATGTGTCTATGCACAGTACTATTCTACTGTCATTTTTCTTCACCCGTTTATTCTCCAGTGCCTTATTACCTTGTGGGAAATTCTCTAATTTCCCATCATCCGTAGGCAAAATATATTCGGATTCTGGATATCTGGTTGATGAAATCCGACCTCACTCAGATCTTCTTGTCCGACTGGTTTCAGGATGCCTACGACACACTCAAAAAGTAATTTTTTACTCTAAGTATAAAAGTGTCGAAGTAATAAAATAATTAGGTAAGCCTGGAGTCAATCCACATAGAATATATTTAGTAAAATAAAATAACAATTTGAGTAAAAAAAAATAAAAAAGGTTTAATTGTTTGAAGTGATGGACAATTTTAAATTGGACTAAAACAATAAAATAAAATGCTGAGGCTAGAGGGTTCACTCCTGATATTTCAAATTTAGAGAAATCTTACTTTTTATAATATATAAATTATCATTATTATCCAGTTATTTTATTTCAGGAATTAATTATGCCAAAACATATAAAACTAACCATATATGTGGTGACAACATTTGTCTATAACAAGTCAAGATAATACTTAATTATGTCAAATATATAAAAATCAGTCATAAAGACGGTAACACAATTTGTCAATAATTAATCCAGATTTAAATTACTCTCTCATATAATATGTGGTAAAATATTAAATGTGACAACCAAGATTTGTTTTTCTAGATAGAATCAAGACACTCATAAATTTAAGAGAAGATTAAATATCAGTCTTCAGATTACAATTCATATATTATAATATTAGTAAAATTAATTTATATTCTCATATTAGAGTTTCACCAATTACCCCATCAGAATGGAATTAACTACTCATGATTTGAATAAAAACTTGCATGATTTTATTACTGGAAGAAAAAAAATTACAACAAAAGCTTGAAAAATAAAACATACAAGAGTTGAAACTCCACAAATTCTCATAGAAAGAAGTATGGAGCGGGCTGATTTTCTAAGGTGTTGAGCACCTATATTTATAGTAGAGGACTCAACACCCTCAATGAAATTTGCAAATTTCATGTTTGGTGTGAATTGACAATCCATCGAAAGGTGAAATGTCATTTCCCACATTTGTTTTTGTTTTTGTTTTTTAATAATTAAAATTACATACAATGCACTTTGGATTTTTTTTTATCAATTTCGACCTTGAAAACTTCAGAACTAGAAAATATTTTAAAGATCAAAATTGTAGATATTTGAGTTTTATTTCATTTGAAACTAGAATTGCCTCAATCTGATATCAGAGTAAAAAGTTATCGTTAAAATACGAAAATTGCGCAAAGTTGAAATTGTACACTGTTAGAACACCCTTTTAAGTTTCTGGCCTCCAAAATTCAAACGTCACGTCCATTTTTCTAGTTATGCATCCAAAGTATTATTTCAGCTATATTAGAAATAAAAATCATAATAAAATATATAAAAAATAGATTTAATTATTATTTCACAAATGTGCTAAATTAAGGAGATTAATGAAATTATAAGTGTAAAATGATTACTTTCTATTTATTCAATGTACACTTTTTAGTATTCATCATTATGTTATCATCTAGATATGTGGATGGTCATGTAGCTTCTAGTGGAGCAATGTTCAACACTCTCTTCTTCCGATGGAGCGGGTTGCGTCTCCCCCTGCTCAACATTCTAATTTGCCTCATCTAGTTCTGCTTCTGGAATTTAGTCATGCATTTTGAGGTCTTTGTCTAATATATACATATCACTAAATCAGATTAATTTTCAATCTAATCATTATTAGATCAAATACATATATAAAAATAAGAGGTGTAACCATAAATAGGTAATATTATGAAAAAATAAATTGTTCGTATTCATGAATCATACATAAATACGATTCAAATTGGAACTCCGAGCATCAACCCTAACAATTATAATCTATTTTAATACCAGTAAAGTTTTCATTTAATATTTTGTAAAAAATATCAAGTGCCAAAACCACTCTTACACAAACACACACGCTACCTGAAATAGGGGAATATGAGAAGTTGATGAAGGAAGTTAAAGGAAGTTGATATTAGTTGAGACTAATGGAAATTAGTGAATTAATATTTTAAGAGTTAAAATTATCAAGATCACTAATTATACACTAGTGTAAAGTAGAAGTTATGTTTTAGCCGCGCATATAGTAATAGACATTAGTGTTGGGGTTTTAGCGCGGGCGCAGCGGAAGCTCGCAGTTCGGGTGAAATCGTAATTTTAAAATTTTTTAAATTATCGAATAAATTATTCAATATCGAATATGAATAATTCATTCATATTTCACCTAAACATATTTATTCGATATCAAATAACGACATAAATAGTTATGAAACATCGCGAAACTTTTACGAAAACGTTTTTCCGTAAAATGGCATAAAATGTGATTTTGACCGAACCGACCACCCAATGCACATGAGGGCTACCCAGGTCAGCCCAAAAAGTATTAGGGCAGTTCATGGGCTGCCCGAAGAGTGACCAATTCACTGTTTGGGCAGTCGTCACCCGGTTGGCTCAAAAGTCACCCGGTAACGCCGTTTTTCGCCGTTTTCGCATATTTCAACTCCGAAACAATTTCCGACAATTGTTCCAATACCCAAAATACATCCAATATATTTATATTACATAATTTTCATCATCATAAACCCAATTTTTCCAGATCTGATCCAGAAACCAAAAATATCGATATTTCATACTTTAATCCAATTTTCTTAACATTAATCACATTAATCACAACAACAATCAAAGCCACCACCAATGAAGCACCCAAGAACAATTCTATGCATTAAAAGAGTGGTCATAACACTCTAGAATGACAACATATCATCAAATGATCAAATTGAACAAATAATACAATAATATCATTCAATTCTACTTCACACATGCACCTAGCCTCCAAATCCATCCTCCAAATAAAAAAGCTCCAATTTCTAAGAAGTAAATAAACCCTAGAACCATTCTAGTAATTCAAGAATAAGAAATTAATTTTCTACACTTAAGAATATTAAAGATTACCTACTAATCTTCAACTTTCTTTAAGCTTTTCCTTGATTTCTTCACTTTCTTCTTTGTTTCTTCAAACAAATATTTGAGAGCTTTCTTTAATGGAGGTTTCGGCCAAGGCTTAGAGAATAATAGGAAAAACAAAATTTTCACTTGAAAATTCAAGCCAAAACCGACCTAGGGGTATTTTAGTCATTTGTATAATTTAATCTAATTAAATAAAGATAAGCTTTAATTTTGAAAAATCAAATTTGCACACTTCAAGCTTAATAAAATCATGCCACATATAACCAATAATAATCAAACATATTGCATAATATTTGTGTAATGTAGATATTATTTAATTATTCAAATATTTAATATTTAAATATCTAAATAATTAATTAATATAATTATTATCATATATGTATTTTTATTTACATTAAATAACAAATACATATATTAATGGCATGTGTCAAAGTCTCATTTGACAATTAATTAATATGTATCAAATCAAATTTTGTATCAAATACAAATATACATTAATTATTAATTGACCAAAATTTCCTAAACCATGTGTTTTCTTTTAACCGTTTAAACTATTCGAATTAACTCATTTAATCCGGTGAAGTATTATGAATAATCTGTATTATTCATAACGCGTTGCCCAAGTGCTCAACGAGTACACTTCATATTGTGGAACTCTCTAAGTTTAGGTTTATCCGTCACAAAATCCAATTTCGTGTCCATAATTCACCCACTCATGAATTATGACGACCACGTATAATCTCGCTAACTATGCAAGTCGAGGTCATTGCATACGTATAATCCTTCCGTCACAGGCTATCAATATTATACCTGGGATATAGATAAGAACGTCAAATCCTTATGGTATAATATAACCGACTTTTAAATTTACGATCTCTAAATAATACTCGGAACTCGCTTCCGAAGTTATACCACAGCCATGAATTTACTAGATCGCAAACACGTGTAGGATACATATGCCTTGTACACATGACTGACGGATTCTATCTTGATACACATTGGATATCATGAGCATATGTCCACACCCAACTAACAGACAGAGGTTTGATCTAAATAGATCGGTGACATGACTGCCATCAAAATGTGTACGATAACTCATTTATCCACTATGATATCTCAAGTCGAATGACCATTATGCTCGCTCAACTCGAAAAGATTCATATTGACGTTGGTGTACCATCTATTAGGAAATCTTCAGTGAGTCGTTCAGTGTTTATCAAATAAACACCTACATATTATACGAGTCTCCCGAGACTCATGGTTTATTGGGATAAACCATCAGACCAAGTCACGATATACGACATGTAATGGTCTCAGCGGATTTTACTGACCGACCCGTGTTAGTAAATCTTGACCAGGAACTTTATTTAAAGATATACAACTTATAGTGACGCTTCCCAATGTCAATTACAAACTACATTGTAACTGCGCACTACATTGTAAATCCTAGGGTCTTTATATAATATACATGTATCACTAAATCAGATTTAGTTTCAATCTAATCAAAATTAGATATCTAATCGCAATTAGATCGAAAATGTATATAAAAGACAAGAGGTGCTACCATTAAATAAGTAATATTATGGAAAAAGAAATTGTCTGTATTCATGAATCAGACATAAATACGATCCAGATTAGCACTTCAAGCACCAACCCTAATAATTTCTCCCACTTGCTCTAGTGCCAATCCACGGTATCATATACACATCTAAATGTGTATCACATACTCATGGCCCTCAAGAGCTCACCTAGCACTCAAAAGGTAGGCAACAGCAAGTAAGCCCGCTATAACAAATTGAGTTTGTCCAACAAACCCAATCGTTCCCCTTAACCATCATCATTCATATTTTGTAGAACCCAAGTTCTACATCAATATGACTCAGATGTGATATTAATGTTGTGTTATAGCTATTAGGTTGTCTATGTATTTAGAAATCAAATCCAAATATTATGAGACAACTGCAAGCACAATATTAATATCAAAACTTCTAATCTATAAGGTCACTGTGTAACTTCATAAGTCAATACTTCATAAGTTACAACTAATTCTACTAATTCAGTAGAATCAACGATGACACTCCCACTGCATCTTTTTTGACTTTATATTACGTGGACCATCTAACGTCATAATTAGACTCAAAACTAATCTGACTCTAATGGTTGCAGATTATATTCACCATGAATAATAAACTTGTTCTCAATATCTCAAAGATAACAAAGAACATGTTTCAAGACACATCATATGGTTTACAGTATATCAAAATAACTCATAACAATTATAATTAAATTGATATCTTTAATCGTACGTAATACAATATTCATTATGCCATCTTCCTATAATGCATAAGGTTGATTAGACATTCTAATCAATTTCTCTTTCGACTAAGGAATCATCATTTACGAAAGTTAAATACTATATACAAGAGACACACTAACTATCAAACAGTTATACTACCTGTCACACAGATAGTCTTACTGTGTCCTTTATTAGATCATATATAATGCACGACTAATGTGAGTATCTCACAAGTCTCTTAGTTTTATATCATATATAAAACTTTATATCATATATGAAACTTTATATCAAATATAACAGAGATTACTCCCACTGCATTCATAGAGAAAAGAAGACTTACGTAAACCTTTTACCTTATAAACATCCATTATTACATTAATAATGATAATATCGTTAGGATATATAACACTAGAAAGAAATTTGTACGCTCCCACTGACCCTACTATCATATATGTATTCTTTATGCTTTGATAAAATCAGACAATCTGACTGTTATCAAAATTAGAAAAATACAGATTTCCGGAAAGCTTATTTGAGTATACAATAGGCTCTATAAGCTAGTATATCAAACTGTGATCTTAGCAGAATACAAACTCTAGAGCCATTCTAGAATGAACTCTTCAAACAAAGAAACCACAATGGATCTCTCATTTGAAGAAACCATTCAGGAACGCCACTTTGCATTCTTTACCCAGAATACATAGTTTAATATCAACATTAACCAACAGATCTCTAATTATTCAATTAGTTCGACTAGAGACAAGTTTTTTCAGAATCTAAAATAGATTACTGAGTATAACATTTCTCACTGTCATACTATAAAGGTCAAACCTTTAACAAGCTCACTTTGTTTTTGCTGCGCAAATAATTTGCACGTTTTATGAACGATTCATAACGAGAGCTCAATCAAGTTGAAAAATTGATCGTAGTAAGTTACGAACAATCTTAGATCTATTGTTTAATGCTAATTTCTGAAATCGATATCAAATATCGCTCCCACTATAAATTATAGGATAATTTTCTTCAATAAGAAAACAAACAGAACCATTAAGTATCAAATACTTCGTAAATGATTCTGACATCCTATTGTACTTATATGGAAGCTGTCTAAGGGCCTTATCATTCTCACATTTGACTTCAATAAGTCAATTATTTTCTACATTAGTCAACACTTGATGTTACACACTAAGTAATAAAAATAATTTTATTACTCGAAGTCGTAGAAAAGATATACTATCAAATAAAATACAATATTCTATTAAATAGAATAAATGATAAATTTTTACTTGTACCTCCAAGGCGCAAGTACTTTCAATTATATAACTATTATATAAAAGAAAGATTCAAATCTCAAACCTTTTAAGATTCAAATTTTCTACTTATACGTATCATATACGTAACTGTAGAAACTAATGGAACCTTAATTAAAAATATGAATTAGTGTTATTGGAGCATATCCCCAAGAGTATTGAAAACTAATTCGGTAACACTCAATATCAAACGAATCAGATCATATAAGATTCGATTTCTCCCATTGATCAATTCCATCACGATGGAATCATAGAAGAATAATATTGAGTAAGAATCACATCCATTAAATAACTTTAGAACTAATTGCCATAAATTCATATGTTTGATCATATCAAACAGCTTTGAACAATTCAAAGACTCACGATGAATTTTAAAAAAAAATATAGTTTTCAATACTTCTAATAGAATATCTTTGAACCATTCTATCCGCGTTTCATCATAAAATATTGAAAGTTCTCGAACTATTCAAGACATTCAATGTGTATTCTTTTAGAAACATGTAACTAAGTCATGCCAATTCATTAACTAAGTTACGAAGTAAAGAAAACTATCCAAGGCTTTTTATAATTCATTAAACTACATACTTCCAAAATATTAGTTTAATAAATCTGTGGTCCAATGACGATCATTGGTTAAATGAGATTTAATCACATCCTGAATACAATATTCATTAAATGGATAAGGATATATGGTGTGATTTTGTATCAAACCATCCTTTACCATACGGAATAAGCATCTAATACTTATATGATAAAATCTCATAAAACACTATTCTAAGTTATTTAGTTAACTGAATATTTTTCTTAATGTTTATCTCTTCATCAATGACACTACTAGTCATATTAAAATATATAATAGTTATTTATAAAAGAACAAGTAACTATCCAATAGTCGCAAGTTCTGATATCAAATATCAAAACAATCATTAAATATTATTTTAAATAACTAGATAAGAGATCTGGTATCCAATACCTAAAGTTATCGTATTGTGAGAATCGATATTCTCTATACACAACTATACACATCTCATTTCTTTAGCTTTATAATTTGCCTTCAATTATTCACAATACGAAACAAGAAACGTCACTAAAGCCTAGAAACGTCATTATAAGATAAACAAATACCTAATGGAGTTTTCTTAATGCCAATTAAGAATCTCGAGACATGAACTAATTCACGTCAATTCTTATTGCACAAGAAAATATTCTATGTAGACAATTATATCCTAAAACATATATCTATTTAGATTACCTATCGTGACTTAGCAACTAAGTCACTAACCATCTTGATTTTCAAGAAAATCGGAACAACAATTCCCGATGGTTTAGAATAATCTAACAATATCCAAGTATACTTACATACTAGAACCTATTCTAGAAATTCGCAATCATAATTGAAGCCAGGAAACATATTCAGATAATATGCATGCAGTTGATAAGAAGTTTAAATTCTATCAACAATATAGAATAAGGAAAACACACAAGCGACAATTTCCATAATATTACACACTGCTTTAGTTATGGATTTTTAACCCAACAATGTCTCCCACTACTTTACGTAATACCGTAATCCCCAACGAAAAACGAGAATTCAATAATAAAATCGAATTCTATAGTGAGAAGCGGACCCCATGAATATATTTCGACTCACAGCTTTTGCACGATCTCACCGACGTATATTCATTAGGTAGACAACTCATTGTCAATCACACTCACTATGACTCCTGATTTTAGTCCTGATCGTTTCTCGTTATGACAGCTTTGACACGTTCACAAGGAGACGTATCAAGGCTTCACTTGCCAATTACAAACTCAAGCTACCGACGTAGTCCTAACTGTTGGTTTTAGCTAAGGTCCCAATATCATAAACAAGTATGAAATAAGTGCGAATACAATCAAAGGAGTTGCGGAATACTCACATCGATCGGTTGAGCGACGCTTTGACGAACAAAACTCCATTTCTGCTCCATGGCCTGCTCACGGCAGTGGCAGTGAAGTGCTCACTGTTTCAGCCTTCAATCAACAAGAAACCAAGCTCCAAGCTTCGTCATTTGATTCCCGGCTCATGGGTGGACTTCCATATCACCTTCGTATGAACCCGTTGAGTGCTAGCTCTCTTGATTTTACAACAAAATCAAACACTCTTGCTTCCCAAACTCACGGCAGTGAGCTGTGTGCAGAAGAGAGGAAAAACAGCCCATGAAGGGCGTGAGAAAGAGAGATTAAAAATGAATAAAGAGAGTTGTGTGTTATTTGTATTTTGTGTATCAAATACACTTAAATGAAATTCAAATTCATTTACTACAAATTTGGCTTTACAAAAGTCAAACCATAAAGCCACACTAACCTCCATCAACTCACATCACTCCATCAATCATGAATAGTGACTTGCGTCAATCACTCAAAGTGAAAGACATCCATCACTTGATTGACGAATGATGTGACGCTAGTTGCGACTAGCGATTTGACGCTTGATTTGACTTGCGTGCCGCACTCGAATTCGAAATGCGAATGCGCTCGCAAATAATCTCGGGCTCAGGTTCGCTAATTCCAAATTAAAAAATTTTCCGTTGCGACGTAATTAAATCTAATTTAATTAAATAATCATGCCTAGCATAATTACTATTCACGTCGCTAACGAATTAATTCTAAATTAATTCGTTCGCCCGAATTAAAATCTAATTTTAATTTCGCGTCGAAATCCAATTTCGTTTAATATATCAAATATATTAATTTACCGATTAATTCCAAATTAATCGTTCTATCTTTAAATGATATTTTATCCCAGATAAAATATCTCTGCGATTAATCCCAGATTAATTTTCTCTCTCTTCTAATTAATCCCAGATTAATTAAGAGTGCGAGTCATACGTCATCGGTGAATCTTTGGGAAGCGACCCATGAGATCCCCGGATATGTTGGCAGTAAATTCGGTCGTCGGACTATCAGAACACGTAAGTACCTAGTACTACGTTTTACCGATTTACAAGACAAGGTTGGCTTCTAGCAAAGCGCCATGTCTACCCAATTCTCCGGAAATATCCTTACAGGAATAAATGATCTATATCAGGCGTAGTATACGTGGTATTGCGTATTTCTGTCCAGTATCGGATGATCACGTGCTAGGCCTGGGGCTGGAATTGTGTCTGCCCTGTACGAAGCACATATCAGATGTCTGGCAACTAGTCTCTATATCGGATAACTATGACCAAGTCATATTATCCCGATGGTTGCATCACTAAAGAGAACCAGTCCCGTATCATACGTGACCATCATCTCCATATGACTAGAGTGATATTTCCATCTTGACATCACACCCAACACACTACGATTCTCAATATACCCAGTATTGGCGTACATAGAACCTGTTAAAGCCCTGGACGACCGCAACCAAAGTATATTGATTGTCGCAAGTATTAGCGGTGCAAGTCTCAGGTTAAAACCAAATACACCTACCCTGATTTCGGACTTCCATAGACACATAGTCATACTACCAATGGAATTCCGAGGGGTCTATCCAGAGCGAAGCTGTTTCCCGTACCATCGGTAAAACACAACCTCATATTACACTTGCATGAGTATCCTATACCCAAATATATGAGAACTATGCCGTTGTGCCTTCACAACGCGCACAAGTGTAATACTAGTCTTTTACGTATTTATCGATGTCCAATCTCGATAATACAATGACTAGGGATATTTAATGATTTATCCTTCGTGGACTGATGCTGTCTCATATCATTCTCAGTCCAGGAACAAATCATAAGGACCTCATATCATTTATACATCTAAATGATCTAATCACAAATGATAAGAGTGTAATCTCCTTTGTCACATAGTTAATTTGTACAACAACACCGTGATATGTACAAATAGTGACGCTATGGGTCATAATTGTCCAACACTAACAGCTTTGGCACATTCATGATTTCCATTTTCACTTGAACTTGTCTAGTATCAAATATACATCCGGCATCGATAAAATTCTATCAACTACACCTTCACTGCTTTGGCACTTTCTCGGATGCAGCCATAGAAAGATACCCATAAACCGTATTAACAAGATGGACCAAGAAACATGAATCCAATACATATCACTCTACTGCCTTATTTAAGCGGGGATATTCATCAAGAAAGCTTTGCTCTACATCAAATGCATAGTTAAATCTAGATCAACTTCTAAATAGTTCAATTATACCTTAGAAAACATAACTTGACTTAACTATTAAATTTCTGTTATGTTTCCCTTTAGCGTAGAACCAAAAATTCAAGAAATATCTAAATTACATGCATGTGCAAACATCAAAATTGGAATATATATCACATATCAAGTATGAATAATGTAATGGATGAAGGATCAGACTTGCTCTGATACCATTTTGTTGGGGTTTTAGAGCGGGCGCAGCAGAAGCTCGCGGTTCGGGTGAAATCGTAATTTTAAAACTTTTTAAATTAGGGTAAATTATTCAATATCCAATATGAATAATTCATTCATATTTCACCTAAATATATTTATTCAATATCAAATAACGACATAAATAGTTAAGAAACATCGCGAAACTTTTACGAAAATATTTTTTCGTAAAATGGCATAAAACACGTTTTCGACCGAACCGACCACCCAATGAACATGAGGGCTTCCCAGGTCAGCCCAAACAGTATTAGGGCAGTTCATGGGCTGCCTGAACAGTGACCAATTCACTGTTTGGGTAGCCGTCACCCGGTTGGCTCAAAAGTCACCCAGTAACGCTATTTTTCACCGTTTTCGCATATTTCAACACTGAAACAATTTTCGGCAATTGTTCCAATACCCAAAACACATCCAATACATTTATATGACATAATGTTCATCACCATAAACCTAATATTTCCAGATCTGATCCAGAAATCGAAAATATCAATATTTCATGCTTTAATCCAAATTTCTTAACATTAATCACAACACCAATCAAAGCCATCGCCAATGAAGCACCCAAGAATAATTTTAGGCATTAAAAGAGTGGTCATAACACTCTAGAATGGCAACATATCATCAAATGATCAAATTGAACAAATATTACAATAATATCATTCAATTCTACTTCACACATGCACCTAGCCTCCAAATCCATCATCCAAATGAAAAAGTCACAATTTCTAAGAAGTAAATAAACCCTAGAACCATTCTAGTGATTCAGGAATAAGAAACTAATTTTCTACACTTAATAAAATTAAAGATTACCTACTAAACTTCAACTTTCTTTAAGCTTTTCCTTGATTTCTTCACTTTCTTCTTTGTTTCTTCAAACAAATATTTGAGAGCTTTCTTTAGTGGAGGTTTCGGCCAAGGCTTAGAGAATAATAGGAAAAACAAAAATTTCACTTTAAAATTCAAGCCAAAACTGACCTAGGGGGCATTTTAGTCATTTGTACAATTTAACATTTAAATATCTAAATAATTAATTAATATAATTATTATCATATATATATTTTTATTTACATTAAATAACAAATACATATATTAATGACATATGTCAAAGTCTCATTTGACAATTAATTAATATGTATCAAATCAAATTTTGTATCAAATATAAATATCCATTAATTATTAATTGACCAAAATTCCCTAAACCATGTGTTTTCGTTTAACCGTTTAAACGATTCGAATTAACTCATTTAATCCGGTGAAGTATTATGAATAATCTGTATTATTCATAACGCGTTGCCCAAGTGCTCAACGAGTACACTTCATATTGTGAGACTCTCTAAGTTTAGGTTTATCCGTCATAAAATCCAATTTTGTGTCCATAATTCACCCACTCATTAATTATGACGACCACAGATAATCTCGCTAAACTATGCAAGTCGAGGTCATTGCATAAGTATAATCCTTCATTCACAAGCTATCAATATTATACATGAGATATAGATAAGTACGTCAAATCCTTATGGTATAATATAGTCGACTTTCAAATTTACGATCTCTAAATAACACTCGGAACTTGCTTCCAAAGTTATACCACATCCATGGATTTACTAGATCGTAAACACGTGTAGGATACATATGCCTTGTACACAGGACTGACGGATTCTATCTTGATTCATACTGAATATCATGCGCATCAGTCCACACCCAACGAACAGGCAGAAGTCTGATCTAAATAGATCGGTGACATGACTGCCATCAAAGTGTGGAGGATAACTAATATATCCAATGTGGTTTCTCAAGTCGAATGACCACTATGGTCGCTCAACTCGAGAAGATTCCTATTGACGTTGGTGTACCATATATTAGGAAATCTTCGGTGAATCGTTCAATGTTTATCAAATAAACACCTACATATCTATACGAGTCTCCCGAGACTCATGGTTCATTGGGATAAACCATCGGACTAAGTCACGATATATGACATGTACTGGTCTCAGTGGATTTTATTGACCGACCCGTGTTAGTAAATCTTGACCAGGAACTTTATTTAAGGATATACAGCTTATAGTGACGCTTCCCAATGTCAATTACAAACTACGTTGTAACTGCGCACTACATTGTAAATCATAGGGTCTTTATTTAATATACACATATCACTAAATCAGATTTAGTTTCAATCTAATCATAATTAGATATCTAATCGCAATTAGATCGAATATATATATAAAAGACAAGAGGTACTACCATTAAATAAGTAATATTATGGAAAAAGGAATTGTGCGCATCTTTGAATCGGACATAAATACGATCTGGATTGGCACTCTGAGCACCAACCCTAACAATTAGTAATT
>SKCR01023573.1:0-43902 GCA_019454045.1 Zanthoxylum bungeanum
AATAATTCCCCACCAAAAATACATAATTTCTTGCCTTAAATAATTAAAATTAAATACACACATAAATTACTTGATTTCTTTCCTTTTTAAAATCCATGCAAACCCCTAACCCTAATCATGCAACTATATAAACAACAACAAATTGCAACCCTAATCCTGGACTCTCATGGCAATTCAGAGAACAAAAAAACCTTAAACACTCATCAGCCCATGCACCCTCTCTTTTATATAGCTTCAACAAAACGCACCCAACCTTAAACACTAACCTACGAACCGTTCACACCATAACACAAAGAACCATTCACGTCAACACAAAACAACGCAAAAACCCCATCACGCCACATGTCTCCTTCCTCCACTCACGACAAAAACAACTTCACCAGCCCCTCAGATCATCACAAATTGCCTCTCACATAAATAGACAATCGCCATAACACAAAGCAAATAAAAACCCTTCAATATGCAGATTAGTGGCGTGATCAAATAAACCCTTCATTCGGCAGCCAACTCACGTACTGACTCAACACACCATCCCTAGTCACATGCGCCCATAGCAAGCCACATGCCCCACTAAACTCTTAACCCCACTGCCTTCAACTCACGCCATAACAAGTAGCAACCCTACAGCCCACAACAAATCAATCGGCAAAAGCAACGTGAACCAAGCCCTTCACCGCCATAAACTAAGCCTCTGACCTGCACGCAAATGCCCTGAAACCAGCCCCTGACCTGCACGAAAATCCCCCTAAAATCAGCCCTCAAATAGTCCTTGTAACCACCGAAACAGTCCTTTAAAATAGTCCACAAATTTCCTAAAACAGTGACAAAATAGTGACAAGAAAATACAGCAAAAACAGCAGCAAAACGGAGTGAAAACAGCAACCAAAACAGCGAGCTAAGACGTTAATCCAGTGAACCGGAAGAGTTGCAGAGTGATAGCCCTTCCGACGGCTGTGAAACGTGAGTCCGAAAGTCGACATAAAAGGTTAGACCTGAGGGTACTTTTCCTATTATTTCCATCTATCTTTTTAATTGTTTTATTCATTTTTATCGCATGAGAGTCGTTTATTGATGCATGATTGTGGCCATTGAATAGATAGAAAATGCATGTATTGTGGAATGATGTATGTTGTGGCCCTTGAGTAAAACGGAAAATGTGTCACCTCTTCTGGTATATAGGATGGAAACCCATACATAAATTTCATAGCCGATTCCGAATGGACGGTAGTATAATCTGTACTCGGGATACAACTCCACGTACCACTTGAGTAAACGGCGCATATTTCGTTTTATGTTGTTTTAATTTGTTTATTATTTGCTACTTGATTTCTGTATCTTATTTGTTTGAGTAATGATGAGGTCAATCGCATGGGCTTAGTAAGTGCGATTAAAGGTCCTCTATTTCGAGGGGTTAAAATCCTTTACCACGATGCTTCACTGCGCCGGACGATGTATATTCGTTTGAATGTGAGATGTGTTCAATCGGGTATACGAAGTCCGATATCGTTGTTTCTATTTTTATATGCATTATGATGAGATAAAGCGCATGGGCTTAGTAAGTGCGATTAAAGGTCCTCTATTTTGAGAGGTTAAAATCCTTTACCACGATGCTTTGCCGCGCCGGATAATGTATATTCGATTGGATGTGAGATA
Organism: Zanthoxylum bungeanum; assembly: GCA_019454045.1. Lineage (NCBI taxonomy): Eukaryota > Viridiplantae > Streptophyta > Magnoliopsida > Sapindales > Rutaceae > Zanthoxylum > Zanthoxylum bungeanum. Next base: position 1,654 of record SKCR01023573.1, read on the forward strand.
TGTTCAATCGGATACACGAAGTCCGATATCATTGTCTTTACTTTTTATATAGGTATTGTGATGTGATGCGCATGGGCTTAGTAAGTGCGATTAAAGGTCCTCTATTTTGAGAGGTTAAAATCATTTACCACGATACTTCGTCGTGCCTTTCATTTCGTTATTCGCTTTTTTCGTATGTGAGATGTGTCATGTTGCTTACTGCATTTTGGAGGTCACTGTTGTAACCCCGTTCGAACGCGTTTTAGAACGCCGCACGAACGCATGTTTTCTGTCTGGTCTCGTTCGAACATGTTATCAAACGCTATACGAACGCGAACCTTCTGTTTACCGTTCGAACGCGTTTACGAACGCTACTCGAATGCGCATGCATTTGTTTCATCAGGTCTGGTCCCGTTCGAACGCGTTCTCAAATGCTATACGAATGCGAACCTTCTGTTTACCGTTCGAACGCGTTTAGGAACGCTACACGAACGTGAATACACTAAACTGAGTCATTTTCATCACATGTCATGCATAATTGTTTCTTAGGTGATTTCTCTTGTATCATATAATCAATCATACTATTTGAATTCCTGCCTTTATTTATTTGATGTGTTCATAAGATGGTATTCAAGCATGATTAGGCCGTTAGTATGCTACTTGATTCTTAAGCATGATTTAGCCCATTTAGTTGTTCATTTTCAAGCATGATTAGTCATTTATTTTGCGTGGGAATTCGCATTATGTTTAGTTTTGTTCTTTATTTTCCGCATTATATAATAGAGGTATGTCATGAGATTATTGTATGATATTGTCGTTATAATGGTTTATTTTATGCATACGAACTTAGGAGTAAAATTGTCCTTGAAAATATGTTGCTTAGGCTTGATTAGATTATTGCACAAATCATTTTATTACAAGTGGCATAAGTAAGGGACCATTCCGAACCCAACGGTTTGAGGTATTCCCTTGCGAGGGGTGAGTGCGGCCTTAAATCATTTTCCCGGTTCACACCGGGTGGCGACTCTATTATTCTCCAGTTTAGTCCCCCGCGGGCTACTCCGTACTCCCAACCGGGCCGCGAGCCCGGGACAGCATGCGTCGCCCAATTTTGTGTCCCACAACGGTACAGTCTCATCCCGGGACTTCAAGAAATTTACCGATTGTCCCCAAAGTCATCTCCTGAGCATATTTGAGTCTCAACATAATTTGTTTTATATTATCTTCGTCCAACAATACCACAGTACTACAAAGTAATAGTAACTAAACTACCGGTTGTTACACCTCCACACTTAGATGGCAGTCACGTCACCGATCTATTTAGATCAGACCTCCGCCTGCTCGTTGGGTGTGGACTGATGCTTATGATATCCAGTGTGTATCAAGATAGGATATGTCAGTCCTGTGTACAGGGCATAGGCATCTTCACGTGTTTACGATCTAGTAAATCCATGGCTGTGGTATAACTTTGAAAATCAGTTCCGAGTGTTATTTAGAGATCGTAAATTGAAAGTCGAATATATTATACCAAAAGGATTTGACATTTTCATCTATATCCCAGGTATAATATGGATAGTTTGTGACAGAGGGATCATACGTATGCAATGACCTCGACTTGCATAGTTTAGGGAGATTATCTGTGGTCGTCATAATTCATGAGTGGGTGAATTATGGACATGAAATTGGATTTCGTGACGGATAAACCTAAACTTAGAGAGTCCCACAATATGAAGTATACTCGTTGAGCACTTGGGCAACGCATTATGAATAATACAGATTGTTCATAACATTTCATTGGATTAAATGAGTTAATTCGGATCGTTTAAGCGGTTAAATGATAACACATGCATTATGGGATTTTGGTCATTTAATAATTATTGTGTATTTGTATTTGATACATAATTCGATTAGATACACATTAATTAATCATCAAATGAGATTTTGACACATGCTATTAATTTATGTATTTGTTATTTAATGTAAATAAAAATACATATATAATAATAATTATATTAATTAATTATTTAGATATTTAAATGATTAAATAACATCTATATTTCATAAATGTTATGAACTGTGGCTAATTATTATTTGTACAAATGGCATGACTTTATTAAGCTTAAGTGTGCAAATTTGATTTGTCAAACTAAAGCTTATCTTATCCTTATTTTAATTTAATGAACTTAAAAATACAAAATGACCATTTTACCCCTTATTGAGTCGGTCATTGCATTTAAAAGATGGGAAATTTTTCTTTTTCTCTTTTGAAGCAAGCATGGCCGATTCTTTATCTTCAAAATACTTCTCCGACTTGGCTTGATGATTCAAGGAGTAAAGTAAAGAGAAAACAAGAAAAGGCTTAGGAAATTGGAGATTAAAAAAGGTAATCTTTAATTTTCTTGAGCTTGGAAAATTAATTTCTTGTTCTTGTTTTGCTAGAATATTTCTAGGGTTTTCTTTACTTGTAAAAATTGGGGCTTTTGATTTTGGAGGATGGAATTGGAAGCATATGGCATATGTGAAGTAGTTTTTGGTAATATTATTGTAGTATTTATCCAATTGGATCATTTGATGATATGTTGTCATTCTAGAGTGTTATGACCACTGTTGTAATGCCTAGAATTGTTCTTGGGTGCTTCATGTGTGGTGACTTTGATTGGTGTTGTGGATTAATTGGATTGATCTTGAAAAATTGGATTTAAAGCATGAAAATTGGCTATTTTGTGTTCTGGATCAGATCTGGAAAAATCATTGTTTATTTTGATAAATTTGATGTCATATAAATGTATTGGGTGTGTTTTGGGTGTTGGAACATTTTCCGGAAATTGTTTCGGAGTTGAAATAAGCGAAAACGGTGAAAAACGCAGTTACCGGGTGACTTTTGAGCCTACCGGGTGACGGCTATCCAAACAGTTTGTCATTGTTTGGGCAGCCCATGAACTACCCTAACACTATTGGGGCTAACCTGGGCAGTCCCCATAAGTGTTGGGTGGTTGGTTCGGTCAAAAATATGTTTTGCATCATTTTGCAGAAAAACGTTTTCGTAAAAGTTTCGTGAAGTTTCTACACATATTTATGTCGTTATATGATATCGAATAAATGTTTTTAGGTTAAATATGAATAAATTATTCATATTAGATATTGAATAATTTATTCGGTAATTTGAAAAAAATTTAAAATTACGATTTCGCCCGAACAGCGTTTCCGCTACGCCCATCGCCCGAAACCCGAACACCTTGGTCCTCTGTTACCTCGATCAGTTATGAGATACCTCGATCTCTGTTTTGATGGTTGTTGGAAAGTTGGTCCTCGATGACTCGATATCTGTTCTAATGGTTGTTGGACTCTCGGTCCCCCGATGCCTCGATCGATTGTGAGATGCATCGATCTTTATTCTGATGGTTGTTGGATCTTCGGTCCTCTGATGCCTCGAGCGATTATGAGATTCCTCGATCACTGTCCTAATGGTTGTTGGACCTTCGGTCCCCCGATGCTTCTATCGGTTGTGAGACTCCTCGATCTCTGTTCTAATGGTTGTTGGACCCTCGGTCCCCCGATGCCTCGATCGGTTGTGAGATGTCACGATCTCTATTATGATAGTTGTTGAATCATTGGTCCCTTAATGCCTCAAGCGATTGTGAGATGCCTCGATCTCTACCTTAATGGTTGTTGGACCTTCGGTCCCCCATGCCTCGATCAATTGTGAGATTCCTCGATCTCTGTTCTAATGGTTGCTGGAACCTCGGTCCCTTGATGTCGCGATTGGTTGTGAGATGTCTCGATCTCTGTTATGATAGTTGTTAGACCATCGATCCACTGATGTCTCGATCTCTATTATGATAGTTGATGAACCCTCTCGTCCTTCGATTCCTTCGATTATGATACATTCATTTCTCTAGGATTCATTCCCCATTCTCAAGGCTTTATTCCCTAGATCATAATATCAATTCATTTGTTTCATTCCCTAGGATTCATTCCCATTTCCAAGGCTTCATTCCTCAGGTCCCCCGATCCATTTAGTTATTCTTGAGGATTCATTACCTATTCTCAAGGCTTCATTCCCTAAGTCTCATTATCCATACGGTTATTCTTGAGGATTCATCCCCCAGTCTTAAGGCTTCGTTCCCTAGGTCTCTCGATTCATTCTGTTAATCCATTCTTGATGTTTCATTCCATATTCCTAAGGCTTCATTCTTTAAGTCTCCCGATCTATTCAGATATTCTTGAGGATTCATTCCCTAATCTTGAGGCTTCATTTCGTAGGTCTCCCGATCCATTCGGTTACTCCATTCTTAAGGATTCATTCCATATCCCTAAGGCTTCATTCCATAAGTCTCTCAATCCATTCGGTTATTCTTGAGGATTCGTTCCATATTCCTAAGGCTTCATTCCCTAGGTCTCTCGATCCATTTTGTTACTCCATTTTTTAGGGTTCATTTCATATTCCTAAGGTTTCATTCCCTAAGTCTCCCGATTCATTTGCTTATTCTTGAAGATTCATTCGATTTTCCTAAGGATTCATTACCTAGGTCTCCCGATCCATTCAGTTATTCTTGAAGATTCATTCCTTATTCCTAAGGCTTTATTCACTAGGTCTCCAATCTATTCGGTTGCTCCATTGTTGAAGACTCATTCCCCATTCTCAGAGTGTTATATTATCTGACCTTATTTTTCTGTTGTGTGCATTTCCAAAAATTGGCTTCGCGACGGGCTTCACCTTTATTATTCTCTTTTAAGTGGGCTTCACCCCCATGTCTCGACCTTTTGACTTAGGATTCTTCATGTCTTGGAGTTTTTTGTCGAATACTTGAAAAAGAAATGTTACTTGTATGTTTGCATGTATGCATGTGTGCCGATGATTTATTGTTGCATGCCCATTCTTTGGAAGTGCAAGAGTCATGACGTTTTTCGCGGAGATATCATCAGGTTGCATCTCACCCTTTTTGCCCAGGCTATACCTCAGGGTTCCCAAATCATTGATTTTATTTGTCAAATTCCTTTTTATCATGTAATGACTTTTCGTATGTTCTCAAAAAAAGGTTTCTTCTTGACATCCTATCTCTTTTCAAAGTATGAGCATCATCTAAATTCAAAATTTTATTCCAACAAAGGTTTCACCATTCAAATGCTTCTCTGTGTGTGTGAGATTCATTTTCAAAGAATTGCATGCAAACCAGATCAGTTTATGCTAGTGTTAAGTCTAGATTTAATACTGACACTTAAACCCATTTTATCTTTTCCATTGCCTAGATAAGTTAACACCTAGTTAAAAATCAACATAATTTAAGAATTTCATTTTATGTAGGATTCATCATCATCCCTAACTTCCTTAAGTCATCAAATTATCTTCTGCCGGAAAGACTCAACATTTGTGATGCGAGCACCCAATTACTCAACAATTTCACCAATTCAAGTTATTTTGCATACTCAATATTTGAGTTGCGGCTTGACACAAAAGTACTCGTGGGGTTCATAATACCCTTGGTTACTAAATAATCCAAACAGCGGAGCAGATTTATATGATTCATGATACTCTTGCTCTTTTTTCTTTTATCGTTCTTTTTTCCCTTTTTCTCTTCATTTTTTATTTGCATCATCTCTTTAACTTAATGTGGTTTTAGCCTTAACTTTGAAATAGATTTAAATGAATGTCAAACATTGTGACTATCTCTACAAGTTGCGCCAACATAAATTCTTTATAGGTAGGCGACATAGTTCTAAATGCAAGTTTTAGTACGTAATATTTTAGATGACATTATGTAGTTGATTCTAAAGTTAAAGAATTACCATAAAGATTTAGACAAGCTCATTTTTCGAGAGACGTGATATCTTTGAGGATGACTAAATGTTATAATCATTGAATATTTTGAAAAAGTCATAACAAGAAAAGAAATATATAATGTAACAATCATGTCTATTAGTGGTATTCCTCAGGATTAGGTATCTTATCTCTGTTGATCAAGTCTTGAATCTCATGTTTAAGGCGAGCACACCTCTCAGTTTCATAGCCACGGGCCTGATGAAATGCACAGTAGTAGGTCGGGTTATCGTATTTAGTCATCAGTTTCTATTGTGCGTCCAGCGGCTTCAAAAGACCTTGCCTTTCCAGTTATTCGAGTACTTGATCTAGCGGTTTTCCCATATCAGAGAAGTGTTTCTGTTGGACAGTGTTCACTTATGCTGTTCCATTTCCTGAATTCATCGAGCCTTCCCAATAGCACTTTTATACAACCCATGGCCATAGAGCTTCATGTTTTCCGCTTCTTATTCTTCTTCTATGTCCATGACAATCTTCTTCAACTGCCAGAAATATGTCATCATGTAGGTCATTCTCCTCAGCTTATTATAGATGAAGGGTTTGGTTCCCATAATGATCATTTTGATATGGTCCTGTTATGAGGGTCTAGTCTGCATTTTCATTAGTTGGCTTCTCCAGCGGTCCAGATATTTTTTGAAGCTTTCCTCAGGCTTCTGCTTCATATTTTCTAAATCCCGAAGTAATAGATCCAGTTCTAGGTGTGTGACATATTAGTTGAGTGTAGACATTGTATTTTTTACAAATATAGCCCGAAGATGAGTCTCGTACAAGAGACACCTCTGGAAAATTGGGAAATTACGAGGATGAACTCAATGAAGGAAATGAACTCCAAAGAACGCTAACAAAAGACAACCGGACATAAACTATATTTGGCCTACCTTCTCTCAAATCAGAAGATCCGGTTGGATATGTCATAGAAACCCTAAATTCGACCGAACAATGACAATTGTCATTGAATGTGCAAATTATCCGTTACTAAATTGATTGGATTTGATCATGATCGGTCGGACATACATTTCAAATTTAACATCTTCCGGACATGCATTAAAGTGGGTAATGCTCCATTAATGGCCGGCCAGATAAATAATTCAAATTATATATCTGACTGGACATAAAATCAAATGTTACTCTTCAGTAATGATAGTAATGCCAGACAGAGGAGGAGGCCGAAAGGGGATTATGTCCCCCTTCCATATCCATACCTCCCTAGACATTATAAAAATGAAACTTTCCCACATTTAGAGGCTAATTAGAAAATCAGAATTATAAAGGTAAGAATAAAAACCTCACCCAAAAGAAACTCTAGAAATTCCCTTTGAGTTTTGGAGTTCCTATCTTCTTAGAACAATTTTGAGTAGTGACCCAAAATCCAAAGGCTACTCTTCGAGCCAAGCTACAGAGAAAGGTAAGACCTGATGGCATCTTTATTAAAATTATAGTATTTATGTAATTTTCTTCATGCTATGAACCAATATATCTCGTTAGATGTGAAACACATCCAGTCAGATATACACCATATTCAGCCTTATATGGTCACTCACATACTGGTATATAGGCTGTAAACCTAAATATAAATTCCATAGCTGATTTCGAATAGACGACGTTGTGGTCTACACTTAGTATACAATGCCATGTACTATTGGGGAACAACCATACACGGGGATTGGATTTTTATAGATCCGTATTATGTTTAGTTTGTTTATTGTTAAGTAATTATGTTATCATTGTTTTTCACTCGTTATATATATGATTCTATTTTTTTTTTGTCTTGATAATATGCCATTTGTAATCTTTATATTTATATCATGATAAAGCAATTCTAGATCACAACTCATATCCGGCTAGACTTGTCACAAGTATCGCCGGACATTCATATTTAGAGAACACATCTGGTCGGGTCTCCTCTAGGCCATGTGGATGAGGGGCATATCATATCCCTGTGTGTGCACAATAATGCACAAGGAAACTTTTGGCGATACACATGCTTTCATGACCCGATGGACGTGGCAATTTTGATATTCACATGTTAAGACCTGAAGCCGTATGCGCCATATACATCTTTATTGAAGTTCCCAATATCAACTCACAAACTCGTTGATACCGAGAACTATGAGACATATATTAATGGTGATTTTCATCCCGAGGAACTCAAAAAACTGAAGAAGGGTATAACAGGGTTTGCACTTACCAGATGGTCTGAGGTCTTTTTAGGGATGAGAGATCAGATGAATGACCCGAGCCTAGGGCGCAGAGGCACCCAACCTTATAACAATGCATTAGATTTGACAGAATTGGCATATGTGAAGACCGATCTGAGGCTGTCATGTGATATGTTTTACTCTTGTGACAATGGGAATGGGGTTTGGAGTGAGCTAACTGAGACACAATTGTATACACCCGAAGAAACTTTACTAGAAGCAAAGGAACATATGAAGCTCATAAGCCTTCATACATTTATCAAGAATGTTCAGGAATTACAAAGAGAAAGTAAGGGAAGTGAGGAAATATCTCTCGACCCATCCTGGTAAAGAAGAGAGTAAGAGGATCCATCACCAATCGCCTCAGCATGCTGACCTAGTGACCTAGGTAGGGTTGTTGTATCTTGTGCTTATGTATGGATGGCGTAAGCCCTACATGAGAGGTTGAGCCTCCAAAAGGTTGATGCAATGGAGTAGGGCAGAGGACTATCTCCTGACAGACGGAACAATGTGAGAATGGTTGAATTACAGGCTGTCACGTGGGCAGAACATATAACAGTAGTAGAGTGACAGAGTTGCAAGCTGGAAGAACGTGTAATAGTTAGCAATAATGACAAGAAGACGTGGCTGACGTCATGGTGGTGTAATAGTAAATTTTTTAGTGTAGTAAAAAAATTCAAGAGTTTATATAATGGGAACGTGTAATAGTGGGCAATAATGACAAAAGACGTGGCTGACATCATGGATTGGTGTAATTGTAAATTTATAGGTGTAACATAAGATTCAGGGGCCCATATAAAGGGGTCAAGGATTCAGTTTCAGGGGTTGGTTCCTTTAGTTCAGCATTTTTTACATTTGACAACTTGTAAAAGAAAGCTCTAAAATTTAGTAAAATATGGAGAAAACAAGTCGGTTTGACCCGATCTAATAATAAAAATTTCCCTTCTTTGCTCCCGTAGACGTAGGTTAAAGCCACTCTCCACCGAACCATATTAATCCTTTATTTTTCTCTGTGATTTCTTATTTGCTTGTCAAGTTTGTCTTTGGTTCCCATTTATCCAAACAAATTCATTGCTTGGGGAAGGTTTGTTCAAGGAATAAGTTTCCTAAATTACCCCTGGAACCAAAAACCACCATCAACACCTATTTTTAGTTTCAAAGTAACTATCATGCTGATGCTAAGTAATAATCCAGTCAAGTAACTACCATCGAAGTAACTACTATAAGCACCTCCAACAGTCGAACCCAAAACCTAATAATCAAGTTTTGTTAGTTTTTAAAGAATTTTAAAATTGATTTTAAAGTTTTGAGGAGTTACAAGAAGTTATTTTTGTAGAAGTTAAAAAATCAAATTATTATGATTGTTTAAGTTACAAAAATCCACAATTAATATTGGTGTTAATGTGTTAAGGTAGTTATAAATTTATTTTAATTTGATTATATATACACACAATAGCTTTATTGTTACATTCTCCAAATCTTATATTCACTCACGATGGCAAACGAACCCTTTTCTTTCCAAACTCTACTCTCACTCGAAAACCCATAAGAAAAGCTGTAACAAATGTCCCAGGAAAGGCTATTGGTGGTCTTCTGAGAGTTGGCTTGGCCTTGACTTTGTTAGAACCCGCATCAGCTACTGAGTTACAGTTGCTTGGTTCGTCTTTGCAACTGAGTGAACCGGCCAACGCCATATCCTTGCCCACATGGGCTATACACGTGTCCAGTGTTATTGATTGGATTACTACGATGGCTTTGGTGTGGCAATATGGGGAGAAATCTGGGTTTGAATCATGGAAGGGTCTCTCTTGGGGTATAGTACCCCTGCTTGGTGGAGCATTTTATGCATGCACGTGGCATTTCTTTTATAATTCTGAGTCGCTTGAGGGGTCTCTTATAAAAAGAAACAAAGCCTCAACTCATAAAAAGAAAAAAAAAATAGAAGCAAACACTCGACTCCATTAATGGCTTCATCACTATTCTCAATCTCATTGTCTATTATTCTAATTACACTTGCACTCATTCTTTTACTTGTCCTAACATTTGCCAATGAAGCGGTTTCCCCCTTCGCACCTCTAAACAATCTCTGCACTTTCAATTTCCATCAATATACATGACATAACAAAACCAAAACAGAGAGAGGAAATAACAATAACGATTAAAAAAAAAAAAAAAATATGTTGAAGAAGAAAGCATTCAGTGGCAACACTATGACCGTTAATGACTTTCATGGTGGCTCTATCCCTACTGATCTTCATTTACCTTCTGCCCCTGCTGTAATTGGTTCACTCCTTTTTGTTCCTGGGATGTTCATGTTCCTGCTAGAATTTTTCATGAAGCCGAGGCTCATAAATGGCTGATGTGTATAAAGAGGAAACATATAGATGTTATGGAATTTGGAACCTCGATAAATTTATTTATGTCATAATCAAAAAAATTCGATACAGATGATGTTACAGACAGTGTTTTTCTGGGCTTGTTTTACCTGGAAACAGTGAGGCTGACATACTGTTAGCACAAATTCTGGACAGAGCCGCGAAACGTCTTAAAGAGAGCGACTTAATCCGCGACTCAACTCGATTTCAATTTCTATTTTTTGTGATGAACGATAATATTTTTCTTATTTTACACATTATTCCAACAATTTTTAACTCATTTGCCACCAGAATCTTCTTTCAAAGAATCTTCACTTTTCAAATACCAATCTGAAATTCTTCAGGAACAGCTGAAAATACTAGAGGAAAATGCGTCACATTTTGCTAGAGGTTGTTTTCGGACAGATGGCACCAAGGTCCTAAATCGGCACCGAGAAGAATTCAGTCATTTGATATATAGAACCAACTCTAATCATATAGACTTTACTGATTAGTACAATACGATTTTAACGTAAATTAAATGATTTTTTTTATGATTAAGGATTGTTAAATTTAAATATTTGTTTTTTAAACTTAAAAAAATTCAAGCTTCGAAAAGTGCAGCCAAAAAATTGGCATCCGAAAAATGATTATTCATAATTTAAGATTTAATTTTCATGTTTTTTTAAAACAAGAGATATCCATTAGCCAAAAGAATTAAATGAATTTTCTTAAATATATATTTCATTTTAAGCTAGCATTATGGTATATTTTGTTAGAACAATTTGTTAAAATAAAAAAAATATTACCGTTCACCAGTAATACAAAATTGTAGTTGGCTTGAGTCACGTATTAGGTCATTCTCTTTAAGACGTTTCGTAGCTCTGTCCAAAATTTGTGCTTGTAGTATGTCAACCCCGCCGTCGCCAAATAAAATAAGTCTAGAAGACTTTGTCTCAATCGATTTTGCACAAAACCGATGGGTATAGTCACCCTCAACATAAGATTATTGCTCAGAATCTCAGTAGCAAAGACTAATAGTTCACCAACAGCGAAAAGGGCAAGAAAAGTATACATGCTCTTAAACAAAAAAGCAACCAAGCAAAAATACTGCCCCAGTAAATGTAGTTATTGAAAGAAGATTAAAAGCATTAGAGATTGTGGAATTTATGAAATCCAGAACAAAAATCTCCTGTTAGTGTACCCAGTATGCCACAAACAACTGTAATTTCGCAAAAGATCATATCTGTTAAATGAAGATGCTGTTGCTGCTTAACCAACAAAACCCTCAAAAGCTAAGAAACAAAAAAAAAAAAAAACGCTCTTTTGAAAAGCTATGATAAGATTGTAAGCCCCGTTCAGTTGGTTTCAGAAACCACGTGAATAACTGTGGCAACCGGCCAAGCCCCATGGGGAAATTCATCAGCTCCACACGTGTCTCAGCCGCTCGCATCGAGTGCGAGAAGAATTTCGAATCCATGAGTCACTCTCTGCAGAGGCCGCAACACTACGGATTTGACCCGGGGACTTTCCTGGGCCTTTGACAAAGCAATCAGCCCATTCACGTCAACCTGCTGCGTTGATTACTCTCATAGTAATCCATCCACCAAGGCCAAGGAGACACGGTATTGGAACTGTGAAGATGCTGTAATTTCTTACCAAACTTCATTTCAAATCAAGAATCTTTAAAAATTCAAAATGGAAATTCAAGAATTTGAAGTTGTGAAGGTTGGGAGTGGTTGTCGAAAAAATGGAAGGATTGGGGATATGGGGGGTTTCCTTTTTTTTAAAAAAAGATTGGTAGAATATCAAAAGAAAAATGCTTGGCGTGATGAAGTGGGTGGAATTGATTCCTTTTTTAATCCCAATAAAATCTATTAATTGTGTATATTTGTAACTTAATCAATTAATTTTTTTTCAACTTCTCTCAAATAAATTTTTTGTATCTCTTCTAAATATTAAAATCAATATTAAAATTCATTAAATACTAACATATTTGGATTCAATCAATTACTGTTGCAGATTTGGGTTCAAGACAAGTAGAATATAAACTGGAATATGCAGAGGGGTTAGTTTCTTCAGTTTGTTCATTCTGCTGCATTTGAACCTAACTGATAGGTTTTGCTTGTTTGTATATTCCATGAAACAGTATCAGTTAATTCGGAGGTTTTCAGTAAATTGTTTTCATCTTTTATTCAGTCAATTGTCATTTGTTCATCCTATCAATCATATCTTTATGTATCAGTCAATTGAAAAGGGGAGATAAAAAATGTACTTGATTCAGTTTCAGCACCCAATTTTGACCGCCTAAGTGAAGTTGCTTCCATGGACATTTGCATATATATTGTCCAACCTTCAAACACGTTCAGTTTTTGAACAAAATCACCTTGTCAAACTTTGGAACATATTCAAAATCACATTGTCGAATTTTGAATTCTTATGACATTGATTTTAAATAAAATTATACCAGAAATATTAACATGTAGATGGATTATATTCAAACGAAATCACAAACACAACTCAAATAAGAAAACAGAAATGACAAATACAACTCCAATTAATGATGACAACAAAATAGACTCAAATACTTATCTTTGTAAGGATTTAGGAACTTGCTGAGATGAAGCACCTGAATTCTCAGATGACTCAGTGAAAAAGATTATGTCATCCTGGTTGTCTGCAACTAATTGAAGAGACCTTGGAATTGGAGACAGAGTCACTTCCAAAACCCCCTCAAGTATTTGAACAACTTGACCAATTGATGGCCTCTGAGTTTCATCATCTTGGACACACCAACAAGCAACTTTGCAAATCCTTGAAAGCTCCTCTACATCTGCATTGCCTTGAAGCCTTGTATCTAAAAGGCTAAGCACATTTCCACCTTCACTCATTAGGCTTGCTGCCCAACTTGGGAAATATTTCATTTCTTCTTCTCCAGAGTACTGAGAGTTGTATTCTACGTTTCTCCTTCCTGATACAATTTCAAAGAGCATCATTCCATAACTGTAAACATCAGCTTTTGTGGTAATGGCCACTCCTGAAATCCATTCAGGCGCAAGATACCCTCGTGTTCCTCTAATGGTCGTTAGGACTCTGCTGAACTCCCTCCCAACAAGCTTTGCCAGCCCAAAATCTGCAACTTTTGGACACCATTCAGCATCTAACAGAATGTTCTCTGGCTTTATATCACAGTGTATGATGCAGTCTCTGCACTTCTCATGGAGATAAACCAAGCCTCTGGCTGTCCCTAGAGCAATTTGGTATCTCGTCTTCCAATCAAGAACCTTGGAATCCTTTCCAGGGAAGAGATTGGAATCTAAAGAACTATTCGGCATGTAATCATATACCAGTAGTTTCTTAGTGCCTTCAGAGCAGAATCCACGAAGGCGAACTAGATTGACATGTTGGATATTCCCTATTGTGCTGACTTCTGCCCTGAATTGTTTATCTCCTTGGCTGATGCTTTGCAGCTTCTTCACAGCTATGACACTTGAATTAGGCAGCACCCCCTTGAAAACAGAACCGAAGCCTCCTCCCCCCAATTTTTCTGAGAAATTCTTCGTGGCAGTTTGCAAATCCTTGTATGCAAATGCCACCAATGAACCTTCCTCCAGTGATTTGCTTGTTTTGAATGAGCTCTTTCTCTTCCTTAAGTACATAAACGCGAGGAGGCCTAGTAGAACTACAAAAGCCACTGAGCCTACAACGCCACCAATGACTTTTCCCTTGTTATTACTGGAGCTTGAAAACTCAGAAGATGCAAGCTTGATATAAATAGTTTTCCCATTTGTGTCACCGGTGCAAGTTGTTGAAGACTGAAGAGACTTCCAATCCAAATTGAACAAGCACTGTCTTCGTAAGCATAAGCCATGCAAGAGCAGTTACTCAAGCAAGTTCTTTCACATTCCTTGACACTACCAACAGTCACAGACTGTGGATGTTTAGGCAATACCATGCTAGGATTTGCTAAGAACCTGTCACTATTTCCATTAGCAACAACATTATTTTCACACTGCAGTTGGGTTTTCCTCACACAACCACCAGAATAATCCTGCATCAAGTTCCAATCGTTCTCCGATTTTGGCCTAAAACCTGGCTGACAAGCACAGAAAGACTGGTTTCCCTCATTACAGCTGCCAAATGCACCACAATAAGCATAAACATCACAAGGTTGTCTTGGTTGTGACCAAAACTGAAACCAAGCCTTGCTATTCTCCAACCAAAACAACTGTAAAATCTGCCCTGAAGAATCAATAACAAATCGAGTTATCATAGAATTAGTAACAGAATAAATGAAATATCTCCCATTTTCATCCGAAATGTATTGGAAGTCGAAATTAAGATGAGCTATCATTTCAGGGACGTTGGCAAAACTCATTCCAGTCCAGACTCCACTATTCCAGTATTGTTCAGACCTATTCCACAATATAACATATTGATCTGATCCATCATGGGCTAGCTCAAGAGAGAAGAGACCATGCGCAGGATCTTCCTTATTCTTCCATGAAGTGAGAATTTGGTCTAGTTTTGCCCGTTTGTTTCTTCCAAACCTCATACCGGGAAGCCATGTATGAGTCGGATGATCAAAACTTTGCCACAACGGCTCTGACAAATTACCAGACAAATCTCTCAAAACAAGATTACCTTCGTCTAGAAGAACTGCTTCTATAGAAGAAGCTGAATTTGTAGATTTCAAACTTGTGGACCAAATAGGCATTTTGGACTCATTGAAAAGAACTAAATTTCCATCTGATGAGATTCTTAACACTGAGGAATGTTTATCAGAAACTGGTTTCTCTCTATTCGCTACCCAAACTATGGTTTGTTCAGACAATTTTTTGTACCACATGCCTATGTAGTAGTTTGAAGAGTTACCTGGCTTGAAGAAGCCTAGTTCAAAGACCCCACCTTCAGAGACAATGGTTTGATCACCAGAGAGAGATTGGTTTGCAGAAATTGAGCCAGAAGCTGCAAAAGTGAAATGGGGTGTGAGAGAAAGACATATAATAAAGAGAGCACAAAGCATGAAGCATGCGTTGTTCTTGATATCCATGGCTGCTTAAGAGGTATGTGGAGACAAGATACGTACACATATATATAGATATAGATATTTCAGGAAAAACACAAGAGATATTGAATGGAAAAAATGGGGCCTAACGCTAGTATGGCTCAAGAGTCAAGATTCATGCCAAAAAGAATTAATAACCAGTGTCGTTGTTCTAGTGAAGTCAATTTTGTTACATGAATTTATTACAAATTTCAGTTACAGAATCTGTCAGAGTCATCCTTCCAGAAAAGTCGAAGTTGTTAGTCAATAGAAGTCAATACAATTTTGGACAGTTCAACAATGATGGGCAGTTGATTGATATCTTGACCTCACGTTATTTATTATGATATCATGTTTATGTTTATGATACTTGCATGATTTTATGTTTAAAGAGAGAATGATTCATGATAGAACACAATGAAAATGCTTTTAGTTCAGTTTCATTTAGTTTGGTATCATATTTTTGCATGTTTGATTGTTTGTGTTGTTATCTCTCTCTGGATGACGCTTTTGGCATCTTTTGCTTTGATTTCAATACCTAATTTTTACAATTTGAAGCGATTAGGTGAAGTTGCCTCCATGAACCAATACAAAGCAGCATAAATGGATGAGTTGTTGGAAATAATGACGAGGCCAAAAGCTTTGATTATTGAAATAGCTATGGCGGGTTACATTATTATACACTATGAAGCTAGGCTTCTATTAAAATATACATACAGCTGGTTACAAGTGACTAAGCAAAATATGAAAATGCTCAAGACAACTCAGAGTCATTTTCTTCACAAGGATTTAAGAACTTCTTGATGATACGGTGCTCTTTGCTTGAGATGAAGCAGTTGAAGGGTTGCTCTTTGATCGAGAACTCTGACTTGAGGATGATTCGCTGAAGAAGATTATGTTCTCCTGGTTATCGACAAATAAATGGAGAGATCTTGGCATTGGAGGCATGGTCACATCTAGAACTCCCTCAAGGATTTGAACTACTTGACCCATCGATGGCCTGTGAGTTTCATCATCTTGGATGCACCAAGCAGCAACTTTGCAAATTCTTGAAAGCTCTTCTTCATTAGCATTGCCCTCCAACCTTGGGTCTAATAGGCCAATGAGATCGCTGCCTTCGACAATTTGTTTAGCAGCCCAAGTTGGGAAGAACCTCACTTTTCCATCTTCAGATTGCTCAGAGTTTCTCCTTCCTGATACAAATTCAAAGAGCATCATTCCGTAGCTGTAGACATCGGCTTTTGCTGTTATGGCCACTCCTGAAATCCATTCAGGTGCAAGGTAACCTCTTGTCCCTCTCATGGTTGCTAGTACACGGCTGAACTCCCTGCCAACAAGCTTTGCCAGGCCAAAATCCGACACTTTCGGACACAATACAGTGTCTAGAAGAATGTTCTCTGGCTTTATATCACAGTGTATGATGCAGTCTCTGCACTTCTCATGGAGGTAAGCCAAACCTCTGGCTGTCCCTAGTGCAATTTGGTATCTTGTCTTCCAATCAAGAACCTTAGAATCCTTTTCATGGAAGAGATGGGAGTCTAAAGAACCATTTGGCATGAAATCATACACCAACAATCTATTAGTACCTTCGGAGCAGAAACCCAGAAGCCGAACCAGATTGACATGTTGGATATTCCCTATAGTGCCGACTTCAGTCCGGAATTGCTTCTCTCCTTGGCTCAAGCTTTCAAGCCTCTTAACAGCTATGAGACTTGAATTTGGCAACACCCCTTTGAAAACAGAACCAAAACCTCCTCCCCCCAATTTTTCAGAGAAATTCTTTGTGGTGGTTTGCAAATCCTTAAATGAAAAAGCCACCAATGAACCCTCCACAGTTTTGGTTGTTACAGTTGCTCTCTTTCTTCTCCTCAAGTATACAAGCACGATCAGGCCAATAATAGCAATGACAGCTACTGCGCCCACAACACCACCAACGACTATTCCCTTGTTACTCTTAGGACTCTCAAACTCAGAAGCTGCAAGCTTGATATAAATGGTATCCCCGCCTCCTTGTAGCTGTTGCAGACCCAAGAAACTTCCAATCCAAATCGAACAAGTGCTGTCCTTATAAGCATAAGCAGTGCAAGAGCAGTTATTGAAGCAGTGTATTTGACATTCCCTCATACTCCCTACTGCCACGGATTGTGGACGTTTAGGCAACTTCATGTTACTGTACTGCAAAAAATTGTCACTCTTTCCATTGGCAAGACTACTATTTTCACACTGCAGCGGGGTTGTCCTCTCACAACCACCAGAATAATCATCCAAATTCCAATCACTCACTGATTTTTGTTTAAAACCTTTCAAACAAGAACAGAAACGCTCAGTTTGCTCATTGCAGGTGCTAAATTGACCACAAAAAGCATAAACCTCACATTGCTGTCTTGGTTGAGACCAAAACAGAAACCAAGAGTTAGTAGGCAACCAATTCATCTGCTTAACCTGCCCTGAAACATCCATAATGAATCGAGATGTGTAAGTGTTATCTTTCACATTATAGGTGAAATAACTCTCGTTTTCATTCGATTCATAGCTGAAATTGTAGATATAATTTTTGTCATTTCAGGAACCAAGCTGAAAATTTTTGCACTCTCATCCCAAGGTCCACTTTCCCAGTATTGTTCAGACCCATTCCACAAAATAACATATTCATTTTTTCCATTTGGGGCTAGCTCAAGAGAGAAGAGACCTGGTGCAGGATTTTCTTTATTCTTCCATGATGTCAGAAGTTGACTGACTCCGGTTCGCTTGTTAAATCTTAGCTTCATACCCGGAATCCATGTATGAGCTGGATGATCAAAACTTTGCCATAACGGCTCTGACAAATTATTAGCCAAATCTCTCAACACAAGATTTCCTTCATTTAAAAGAACTGCTTCCACAGAACTTTTGTTGTTGGAGGTCAAATTGTGGACCAAATGGGTATTCGGGACTCATTAAAAAGAACTAAGTTACCATCCGAGATTCTTAAAACTGAAGAAAATCTATCAGAAACTGGCTGTTCTCTGTTGGCTACCCAAACTGCAGTTTGTTCAGAGACTTTAGTGTACCACATGCCTATGTAGTAGTTTGAAGACTTACCTGGAGCTGGGTTGAAGAAACCAAATGTAAAGACCCCATCTTTAGAAACGATTGTTTGATCACCAGAGAGAGATTGATTTGCAGAAATGGTGTCAGCTCCAAAGGAAACATCTGATTTGAGTAAGAAGCATATGAAAAAAACAAATAGCATCAACCAAGAGTTGTTCTTGATCATATCCATGGCTGCTGCAACAACAACAATAAAATTCTGTGCTGTCAAGAATCAAGATATAGATATTTTAAGAGATAAAATTATCAATATATCATCAATTGTTTATAAGAGGGAGCCAACAGCCAGAAGAACTAGTCTCGTCTTTTGCAAAACGACAGTGATAACACAGTTGGGTCCCAAGTCAACCACTCTGCGTGGAAGGACAACTGTGCTCTTCAAATTATGGTGTTTCTGTTATCTAATCTCATAACATAAGCGCGGGTATTTTTGTCATTTCAGTGTAATAACAAGTCTTCCCTCGTGTTATGATTTTTTTTACTTCCTTGAATAGAAGTCAAAAAATGATTTCCATATCCACCATGGACAAAATCACAAAAGTGGGGATTACTTCTCCTATAAAAGCATGGTTCTAGAGGAGGTCAATCTGGTAATTTGATTGGACATATGATGAATTTCGTTTCATATATTAGTGTGTGGGTCCATCGAGCTACATTGGACCAAGTCAACAAACCATCACAACCGTTCGATCAAACTTAACTCAATCAAAACATTAACCAATTATCTTGTTTGTGGGGGCAAAGGAGTGGATCGGAAAGAGACACAATCAAGTTTTGCTAATGTTAAATCGTTGATAAGAGACACATGTCAATGTCTTGCATAAAAAAAAATATCTTTTGTTGGCTGGTGATCATGTTCGGGTTTCACACTTCACACGGCAAACAAATCTGACCGTTCATTTGTTTATGATAAATAATCAAATTATTAAAGCCAAACCTTAGTACTTCAGTATTAAATGTGAAAGAGTTTTCCATAAGGGTGACAATTTGAGTTAGGATTCATTTATTCGTTCGATTTGATTCGCTTTAAAGTGAGTACGAGTTCGGAAAAATGGATTCCTTTAATGAAGTGATCAATTCGATTTGATTCGTTTAATACAAATTTAAACTCATTGATTCGTTTAGGATTCACTTTATTATTTTCTTTTACTGGATGTTGACGGCGGATTTTGGTCAGGGGCAATATGGGAATATTACTCCCGAGACAATCCTCCCTCAATAGTGAATTTGTTTGGTTATGGGGGACCAAAAGCAAACTTAGCAAAAGACAGATAAATACGCCAATCGACAAGGAGATTTAACGTGGTTCGGCAGATCTTGGTCCGACCTACGTCCAATGGCACAAAAAGGATGATACTTTTATTACTCAAACACGCTTCTCAGCTCTGCTTCTTGTTTTTTTACAAGTGTGATGGTAATGATATGATATTGATTCCCTTTTTTTTTCCCCCCTCTACACTCACTCTACCCTCCTATTTATAATGGTGAAGAAATCATATTCTTATTTGTACAAGAATTCCCAGTTGGAGATGATTCCTTTTCCTATCAAGATTCCTACTTTTAAAACTACATTCACTTCTTTTATCCTTTTAGGATACTGACTCATCAATTCTCTTTATGAAAATAGGATAACTTATTATCTTATCTTGTATGGATAGAATGCCTTATCTTCCCGAACATGTCTTGCCCTATGCTCGGTTTTCACGAGGTCGGTCTTCATGTGGTCGGTCTCATAATAGTCTTTTGTATTGAGAATGCTGCTGTCGACCTGATAATTGCCCGGTCATCTTGAACTCAAGTGCTCGGTTACTAACCGTAAGTCTCGGCCCCTTACTGTTGACTCTTTAGTGGTCGGGTCGGCATTAATAATCTTGAGAGAAGTGAATTACCTTTTGTACCCCTGCCGTGCTGCTTAAATAACATAGTGCCTGAAAACACCATCAACATCTGTCCCCCTATTCTCGGTTTCAACGAGTATGCAAGTTGGTGCCGGGAACTATATAAAGATGGTGTGCTGATCGCCTCGCTGGTGGTCGCTCCAGAAATCACAGAGAAATTGTCTTCGCCATCAACTAAGTCTTCTGTTTCTATCTTCATATCCTCGATTATTGGAGATGTTGACCCTATTCAGAACGATTCTCCACCTCAAAGCAAATTGCTTACTTGGGTCGTCCCATCAGGAGATGAAGTTCCTCTTGTTGTCCAAACTAAAAATGACTCCTCCTCTGTAATATCTGTACCAGAGATTTGGATGTCCTGACCCCTGACTGATCCAATCTCGATTGTGAGGAGAAAATTTTGCCTCTGAGCTAACGATGATGTGCGCGCGGTGGCATGTGATCCTGTCTCGAGTTGCGAGAGATGCTCGAACCTGGGGGAATGTTACGTCCACAGTCCGAAGGACTGACTCGGTGGGACGCAACCCGACCCCGAATGAAGAGAGGTACTTGGACCTGGGGGAATGTTACGTCCCCAGTCCGAAGGGCTGACTCGGTGGGACGTACCCCGACCCCGAGCTGAGAAAGGCACTTGGACCTGGGGGAATGTTATGTCCCCAGTCCAAAGGGCTGACTCGGTGGGACGTACCCCGACCCCGAGCTGAGAAAGACACTTGGACCTGAGGGAATGTTACGTCCCCAGTCCGAAGGGCTGACTCGGTGGGACATACCCCGACCCCGAGCTAAAAAAGGCACTTGGACCTGGGGGAATGTTATGTCCCCAGTCCGAAGGGCTGACTCGGTGGGACATACCCCGACCCCGAGCTGAAAAAGGCACTTGGACCTGGGGGAATGTTACGTCCCCAGTCCGAAGGGCTGACTCGGTGGGACGTACCCCAACCTCGAGCTGAGAAAGGCACTTGGACCTGAGGGAATGTTACGTCTCCAGTCCGAAGGGCTGACTCGGTGGGACGTACCCAACCCCGAGCTGAAACAAACATCGATCTCAGCGATACAAGAGCAGACCCGAGCCGGAAAGAAAACATCTGACCTCAACGGAACGAATCCAGCATTGAGTCAATTAACCAAGCGGCATCGGCGGAATGAATCCAGCCTTGAGTCAATTAACCAAGCGGCCTCGGCGGAATGAATCCAGCCCCGAGCCAATTAATCAAATGGCCTCGGCGGAAAGAATCCAGCCCGAGCCGATTAATCAAGTGGGACTTATTCAGTAGGGAAGTGAATCAACCTTTTGAAACCCTACCGAATCTGGCACGGGCGTCCCCTTACCAGACCAGTGAACAAGAATTCCCAGTTGGAGATGGTTTCCTTTTCCTATCAAGATTCCTACTTTTAAAACTACCTTCACTTCTTTTATCCTTTTAGGATACTGACTCATCAATTCTCTTTATGAAAATAGGATAACTTATTATCTTATCTTGTATGGATAGAATGTCTTATCTTCCCGAACATGTCTTGCCCTATGCTCGGTTTTCACGAGGTCGGTCTTCATGTGGTCGGTCATAATAGTCTTTTGTATTGAGAATGCTGCTGTCGACCTGATAATTGCCCGGTCATCTTGAACTCAAGTGCTCGGTTACTAACCGTAAAGTTCTCGGCCCCTTACTGTTGACTCTTTAGTGGTCGGGTCGGCATTAATAATCTTGACTGAGAAGTGAATTACCTTTTGTACCCCTGTCGTGCTGCTTAAATAACATAGTGCCTGAAAACACCATCAACATCTGTCCCCTAGTTCTCGGTTTCAACGAGTATGCAAGTTGGTGCCGGGAACTATATAAAGATGGTGTGCTGATCGCCTCGCTGGTGGTCGCTCCAGAAATCACAGAGAAATTGTCTTCGCCATCAACTAAGTCTTCTGTTTCTATCTTCATATCCTCGATTATTGGAGATGTTGACCCTATTCAGAACGATTCTCCACCTCAAAGCAAATTGCTTACTTGGGTCGTCCCATCAGGAGATGAAGTTCCTCTTGTTGTCCAAACTAAAAATGACTCCTCCTCTGTAATATCTGTACCAGAGATTTGGATGTCCTGACCCCTGACTGATCCAATCTCGATTGTGAGGAGAAAATTTTGCCTCTGAGCTAACGATGATGTGCGCGGTGGCATGTGATCCTGTCTCGAGTTGCGAGAGATGCTCGAACTTGGGGGAATGTTACATCCCCAGTCCGAAGGACTGACTCGGTGGGACGCAACCCGACCACGAATGAAGAGAAGCACTTGGAACTGGGGGAATGTTACGTCCCCAGTCCGAAGGGCTGACTCGGTGGGACGTACCCCGACCCCGAGCTGAGAAAGGCACTTGGACCTGGGGGAATGTTATGTCCCCAGTCCAAAGGGCTGACTCGGTGGGACGTACCCCGACCCCGAGCTGAGAAAGACACTTGGACCTGAGGGAGGGAATGTTACGTCCCCAGTCCGAAGGGCTGACTCGGTGGGACATACCCCGACCCCGAGCTAAAAAAGGCACTTGGACCGGGGGAATGTTATGTCCCCAGTCCGAAGGGCTGACTCGGTGGGACATACCCCGACCCCGAGCTGAAAAAGGCACTTGGACCTGGGGGAATGTTACGTCCCCAGTCCGAAGGGCTGACTCGGTGGGACGTACCCCAACCTCGAGCTGAGAAAGGCACTTGGACCTGAGGGAATGTTACGTCTCCAGTCCGAAGGGCTGACTCGGTGGGACGTACCCAACCCCGAGCTGAACAAAACATCGATCTCAGCGATACAGAGCAGACCCGAGCCGGAAAGAAAACATCTGACCTCAACGGAACGAATCCAGCATTGAGTCAATTACCAAGCGCATCGGCGGAATGAATCCATCCTTGAGTCAATTAACCAAGCGGCCTCGGCGGAATGAAAATCCAGCCCCGAGCCAATTAATCAAATGGCCTCGGCGGAAAGAATCCACCCGAGCCGATTAATCAAGTGGGACTTATCAGTATGGAATTGAATCAACCTTTTGAACCCACCTACTACCGAATCTTGCACGGGCGTCCCCTACCAGACCGTGAATAAACAAAAACAACTCTGGAAAATAAAATTAACATGCTGATGAGTGATAAATGTATCACTATTTCCCACTCATTTAACTTGATATTTTGTATAGTTTCTTGAGTTTTGTGAATATTTTGATGTGTTTTGTGTTATTTTGCAGATAAATAAAGATTCAGGACATTTTGGAGGTGATTTGGAGCAAAACTGTGTGAAATTTGGTGAAATTTGGCAAAAAGGGTATTTTGGTCATTTTGGACGTCCCGACACAAATTTTGGTAATTTTGGGCATCCCGACACCAAAATAAAGTTTCAAGATATTCTGGAGGTGATTTGGAGCAAAATTTTGAAATTTGGCAAAAAGGGTATTTTGGTAATTTTGGGCGTCCCGACACCGAGGGTATTTTGGTAATTGCACCACCATGCCACATGTCGAAGATTCAACGAGCCGTCATTTTTAGCACACCATGCCACGTGTCAAAATTCAGCGATCCAAAAAAAAAATAAAAAAATAAAATAATAAAATAATAAAATAATAAAAATCAGAAAAATAATAATAAAATTAGATTTTTTTGCCTATAAATAGATTTCGAATTTTTAGTTTCAAATGTACCTCTTCCTCTGAAATCCTTATAAATAAATTGAGAGTTCTTCATATTTTCTTCTTTTATTCAGTTTTATTTACGCTTTGTAGTAGTAATTCTATCCATCCATGAGGGGGTAACGTCTCTATGCTGAGGTAATAAGGTAATTCTTTTACTTTTGCTATTTAGATTAATCTCCCTTAAAATTTAATATATAAACTATTTAAAATCTGAATTAATAAAAAGATACCGCCATTCTAGGTCGGTTGGTTATTCAATTTAAACTGGTTAACCTGACTTAATGGGATACCGCCATTCTAGGTCGGTTGGTTTAAATTTATATTTCTGTTCCGCCTTATGGCTGGTATATTTGAATTTGACTTAATCTTATCCCGCCATTCCGGACGGTTGGTTTAAAATATCACAAGTATATATATATTATTATTTTATGGGAGATATCTAAATAGTATATAGTAGAAGTTATTCCTTTTTCTTAGCATTTCATTTCTTTTTATTGCAATTCATTATTCTACAATTACTTTCAGCAATTTCATTTTCTGTCTTTTAAGTTTTTATCAGTTTAATTATGTGTTGTAACTAAGTTAAATATCTAGGGTTGTGATAAAATCTAATATCACCGTTTTAAAAGGGTTAGATTATAGTTTGGGTAATTAAAGAGTTATTTGTTGAGTCATAATCTTAATGCTTTTTATTAACTGGCCATTAATAAAATTGATTAGGTAAACTTAAAATGAACTAGACATAGGGATTTTAAGTTTAAGACCTTAGTACTCAACAACCCACGATCTTCCTTAAGGATAGAATACCCTTTAATAGATTTCCTTACAGGATAGACATACCTGTTGGGCGGGGGTAGTCATAATTGGAACTTAACTTAATGAATCTAGGTAATTTAATTGACATAGACATATGGTTCAATTGGATTATACTAGGTATTTGTAAATGATCATTCGAAGAGGCTTTTACATAATTTAGTGTTCCAGATTAATAATTCAATATTTACCCAACTATGATTTAACTACTTCATCTTTTAATTGATATTAGAAGATTAACAACCCTAGATCTTTGAATCTTTTATTTTCCTTAGTATTTTCTTTTCTCTTTTATTTATTTACTTATTTAGCAAATCTACACAAATCAATCATTCAAAAGCAATCAATTCCCTTCTCCCTAATTAGATATTTGTAAATAATAGTATCAAATTAATAACAATAGTAGGATTAAGTCCTCGTGGGATCGATATTTTTATACTACTTGAACGATACGTGCGCTTGCGTTATACGTGTGTGTTTACGCCGGTCAAGTTTTTGGCGCCGTTGCCGGGGACTTCTTTATCTTTTACTATTAGTTTAAAGGTTAGATACGTTACTTGTGTCTAATTTTTCCTTTTTACTTATTACTTTCGTTTTATTGTGTTTCAGGTTATCACAATCTTAATGAGACGAACCAGAAGCTTTGAACTACAACCGCTTGACCCAGAAATTGAAAGAACCATCAGACAATTGAGAAGAGAAAGGCGACAAGGCCAAGAAGCAATTATTAACATGGAACCTGAACCTTTGCAAGTTGCACCACCAATTCCTATTCGAGACAGAACAATTCCGGTGGTTGACAGACTCATTTCATGTATTGTACTTCCTCCCTTACCAGCAAATGCAGGTGACATCAAAACTTGCATTCAGATGATACAACAATCAGTACAGTTTGGGGGGAATGCAACTGAAGATCCTAATGCCCACATCAGCAACTTCCTGGAAGTTTGCGGTACTTTCAATTACAACCGAGAAGCTGAAGAAGCAATGCGACTTCGTGTTTTTCCATACTCTTTGAAGGACAGAGGTAAAGCTTGGCTACATTCACTACCAGCTGGTTCCATCACCACTTGGAACGCTTTAGCCACCAAATTTCTTGCAAAGTACTTTCCACCAGCCAGAACTGGAAAGTTGAGGAATGACATCACATCCTTTGTACAACAAGAATCAGAAACTCTCTACGAAGCTTGGGAAAGGTACAAAGATTTGCTCAGGAAATGTCCTCACCATGAGATTCCAAAATGGCTTCAAGTCCAAACATTCTATAATGGACTTTCTGGAATTATGAGAACCACAATTGATGCTGCTGCCGGAGGAGCATTAATGGCAAAAGGAGAAGATCAAGCTTGGGACCTAATTGAAGAAATGGCCAACAACAATTCATTGTGGCCAACAGAAAGGAGCATGATTCAACGAATTGCTGGAATTTATGAGGTTGGAGCCAATTCAGCAGTCAGTACCAAACTGGATCAGATATGCAAATTCATGGAGACTCTAGGCAACAAGTAACATTGGATCCACAAATTCACCATATGGAGAAGCAAAAGAACAAAATCAACATGAAGAAACGGTGAATTATGTCAACAATTTCAACAGACAGGGGAACAATCCATATTCCAACACCTACAACCAGGGTGGAGGAATCATCCCAATTTTTCATGGAGCAACAATTCAGGCCAACAACAGAACTATCCACCACCTGGATTTCAGCAACATAACAAAGGCCAGGAGCAGACAAATGAACCAGGAATAGCAGAAGTGTTGGCTCAGTTAAAAAAGTACGATGCTATGTTTCAAAGCCAATCTGCTTCCATCAAAGCACTAGAGAATCAAATTGGACAACTGGCCAATGCTCAGAGTTACAGACCGCCAGGTACCCTTCCCAGCAACACAGAACCAAATCCAAGGAACATGGGAAAGAGCAGTGTAATGCCATCATGTTAAAAAGTGGTACTGAAATCAACAAAGATGTTGGAGCCAAAACAACAACTGAGGAAGTTCCAAAAGAAGCAGAGAAACAGATGGAGGAAAAAGAAGCAAAGGAAAAAGAACAGATCACTCCACCTCCACCTTTTCCTCAACGCCTTCAGAAAAGTAAACTGGACAAGCATTTTGCTCGATTCTTGGAGGTTTTCAAAAGCTGCACATCAACATCCCTTTTGCAGAAGCTTTGGAACAAATGCCCAGCTATACTAAATTCATGAAAGATATTCTTTCACGAAAACGGAGATTGGGAGATTATGAGACAGTAGCATTATCAGAAGAATGCAGCGCCATCATTCAGAGAAAACTTCCCCCAAAGTTGAAGGATCCTGGAAGTTTCACCATTCCTTGCATCATTGGAGAACATAACTTTGGTAAGGCTTTATGTGATTTAGGTGCAAGTGTTAACTTAATGCCTTTTTCTATTTTCAGGAAACTGCAGATTGGAGAAGCAATGCCTACTTCAGTTTCACTACAACTTGCTGATCGAACGCTCGCATTTCCAAGAGGAGTTGTTGAGAATGTGTTAGTTAAAGTTGACAAATTCATTTTCCCAGCAGATTTTATTGTCCTTGATATGGAAAGACGCAGACGTGCCAATCATCCTCGGAACCATTCTTGGCTACAGGTCGAACCATTATTGATGTACAAAAAGGAGAATTAACCATGAGGGTACAGGACCAAGAAGTAACATTCAATGTTTTCAAGGCCATGAATTTCCCAGATGATGAAAAGAGGAGGAATGTTTCAGACTTGATGTGATACACAGTACCATTCAGAACTCCAAAGCAATGCAAAGTTCTACTGACAAACTTAAAACATGTCAATTGCCTGTGGAGCCTGAAGATAAAGCTTCTTTTGTACTGAAAGAGCCAATTCATTGCACAACAAGCAACAGAAGAGAAAAAGATCCACCAGCTCAACGAATTGGAGGAATTTCACAAACAGCCTTTTGAGGATGCCAAATTATACAAAGAAAAGGCAAAGAAAAGACATGATGAGAAGTTAGTGCGCATACAACTGGAACCAGGGCAGAAGGTACTGTTAAACAAATCAAGGGGGAAATTCTTCCCTTGGAAGCCAAAATCACGGTGGTCAGGTCCATTTGTGATCACCAAAGGTTTACCAGATAGAGCCGTTGAGATACATGATCCTGACTCCAACAAAACTTTCAAAGTTAACAACAGGCGTGTCAAGCACTATTGGGGAGAACCGTTGGAGCGACAAAAAGAAAGTGTCACACTTTCAGATTCAGCATAACGTTCGAAAAGTCACGTCTAGCTGACGACCATTAAACTTAGCGCTAGCAGGGAGGCAACCCATGCAAATTTAGTATATATTGCAATTTGGTGTGATTTTATTTTGTGTTTTAGTTTTTGCAGATAAAGAAATTTCAAAATGGAAGAAGCTCTCGCAAGTCTTCACAAGCAATTTCCTTCTCTCCCTCAAAAATCTCTGATGAAAGTTTACAAAGCTCGCTTGGAACGAATGAGACTACTAATGATCAAAGGTATTCCTACTGATATTTGTTGGGTAATCGAAGCACGTATCCGTCTAGCAGGTGAGTTTTCTGAGACTTGTAGTTCTTATTTACCTGGTTTTGGAAGAAGCACCTATGCAAAGAAACGTAGAGCTAAGCAAATAGGTGTTTGTTACAAATGTGCGCGTTGGAATTGCAATACTCGTTGTCGTTCTTTAGGAATGGTGTCTGATAATCGTGAAGATAAAAAAATTCATTAGGGATGGCTTGAGTAGGAGTCTTTAGATGATATTTCTTCGACTCTTGAGACGCATCCCAGTGGATATGTTCATATAGCCATTCACAAATTACACACACAATTCCAAAA
This sequence comes from Zanthoxylum bungeanum, assembly GCA_019454045.1. NCBI lineage: Eukaryota > Viridiplantae > Streptophyta > Magnoliopsida > Sapindales > Rutaceae > Zanthoxylum > Zanthoxylum bungeanum. The sequence continues at coordinate 30,338 of SKCR01023573.1, forward strand.
AGAAAGACAACAATTAAGTCTAGGGAATCTGACTCAAAAAGACCCTGTTTGCCAATTTATAAGAAAATTGGATGGGAAGCTTGTTCCTGACGCATAGATGTCAATCAAGCCGTTACTTTTCTTGTACATATTATATCTCTTTGTCTTTTTCTAGTAATTGATTTGTTTTTTTGTTTTCTCCGACAGGATCCAGATCTTGTTGACTATCACGATCTATTTTATTATTTTGCTACTAATCGTCCTTCGGAAGATACTTGTGCTATTATTTTATTCACCCTTTTCAGGTACTATAAATTCAACTCATCATTGCACTTTTGAAGACATCCATAGTAAAAAAATGGAAGCCACTTCAAGAAGACGAGTTGAAAATATTTGTGTGTTTTGCGGTAGTACTGTTGGTACTAAACCACAATACATAGAAGCAGCACAAGAATTGGGTCGAGTCTTAGCAGCAAGGAATATGCATTTAATATATGGCGGAGGCAATCTTGGACTAATGGGGATCGTTTCAAAGGCCGTACAAGAAGAGGCAGTCATGTTTTGGGAATCATCCAAAAACCCTTGGCAGGCAAATCTTATTGGATCATCAAACGGAGAGGAACTGATCGTGCCAGGTATGTCTGAACGACTGGTTGAAATGATTAACCGTTCTGATGCTTTTATTGCTTTGCCAGGTGGCTTGGGTACATTAGAGGAAATTTTTATAGTTCTATCTTGGGCGAACCTGAACATACACCAGAAACCGCTTGGACTGCTCAACGTTGATGGATTTTATGATTTTCTTTGTGTGTTTCTTGATGATGCTCGGAGAAATGGGTTCGTGTCAAAACCTATGAAAGAACTCCTTTTTACTGCCAGAGGTCTGCTCCAGATCTACTTGACCAACTCTAGCCTATGAACCACAAGTTGACCCTATCATTTCAAAGATAAAATGGTCTGATGATGATCGTGGTAAGAAGCGTCGAATTAATCTGGATCTTAACCTTTAAATTCTTGTAGAGTTTCAGCTAACCAGGTATTATCTTCTTAATTCTCCTTTTATCTTGATTTTTAGTTTTTGTGTTTTAGTCCAAAATTTTTCGAAAAATACAAAAAAATTAAAAAATTAATAAAAACAAAGGGCATATTTAAAGCTAGGTGATGGTTTGGTGTCTTCCTTCACTCACTACCTTTTTATAAGGAAAAGATGTGGAGGCACCTAGATAATCATTCACTTGTAGCGTGTTGTGACAGACTAGTTTGGAGGACTCGTTGTTTATTCCTGACAACAAGCGATAAGAGCCTAAGGGGCTAGGGTACTTAAGTGAGCCTCGCTCCACCTTCCCTCTGGGGAATCTACAACGGGAAGTCCATTCGACAGTTAGTCACACACCATAAATTCGTTGGCACGTACCATAAGGTATAAAAAAGTGCGTTCACTTGGTCGCTTGAACCCTTGAGTGGGGAGTCCTAGTTGTGAACAATCCTTCGTCAGCGAGAGCCTTTGAAAAAAAATGTAATTATATTATAATGACCAGTAGAAATATGTAGAAATGTTTTGTTGTTATGTTGACTAAAAAGATGAAATTGGTAAGAAATAGCTGTGTAAGGAATTTCCACTCCTGAGACGTATTTCAACCTAATTCAAAACAAGTTAATTTTTGTTTATTCACTTTTGAATTATTAAATCTGTAAATTCTCCATAAAACTGACTAAAATGAATCTTCATATACTTAGTTAGCAGATATTATCAACATACATGGTAACATACAGACATGAGCTAAAATTGAAAAGTTTGTAATATCCAGTACTCTAGTTCATTTGGAGGAAACATCTAAAAAAATAGTGATGAAAAAAAAAAAAAAAAAAAAAAAAACATCTGAGATCCGAGTTATTAAGTCTGTAAGGGTATTTTAATACCTAGTGCCCTAAAACCAACTGGTTTGGGAGTCATTGGCCCAAAGCTCGTTACATGGATCAAAAATGATGAAAAATTTATATATATGTATATATATCTGAAGTCTGAGTATTAAGTCCTTAGAGGGTTTTAACACCTGATGCCCTAAAGCCAACTGGTTTGGGAGTCACCGACCTAAAGCTCGCTACATAGATGGAAGATATTGTATATAAATAAAAATAGAAAAAAATCAAAGAAAAAAAAATCAGAAAAATTAGAAAATTTATTCCATTACTATAAAAAGATGTGAATTCTGATAAAACTTTAGACAAAATATTACTCTCTTATCAACTGCACTTATGACCGTTGTGGGCAAAAATGAGTTGTTTAATATTTTGTTGGCTGTATATATGAAGAATGGTAAAAATAATCGGAGAATTTACTTATTCAGTAATTTAGAATGAAACAAAACATCTAGTAACTTGGAGTAGAAATTTCACCTGATTAGTCACTAACATCTTTATTCTCTTTCCGCTTGTCTTTTTGCTTTTGTGTGCATTAGTTTCACTACCTTTTTACTTTTATAAAATGTTTGTGGGTATCATTGTTGTAAACCTTCACGAGACTACAACTCGTCCACTAGGGACACCTAGGGTTTTAAAGGCTTGTTGCATATGCTAAATGCAATCGTGATCCCTACGAAAGTGGCTTAGTTAAAATTTTATTATGTTATTTTATTTTGCTCGAGGACTAGCAAAATGTTAGGTTTGGGGGTGTGATGAGTGATAAATGTATCACTATTTCCCACTCATTTAACTTGATATTTTGTATAGTTTCTTGAGTTTTGTGAATATTTTGATGTGTTTTGTGTTATTTTGTAGATAAATAAAGTTTCAGGACATTTGGAGGTGATTTGGAGCAAAACTGTGAATTTTGCAAAAAGGGTATTTTGGTCATTTTGGACGTCCCGACACAAATTTTGGTAATTTTGGGCATCCCGACACCAAAATAAAGTTTCAAGATATTCTGGAGGTGATTTGGAACAAAATTGTGAAATTTGGCAAAAAGGGTATTTTGGTAATTTTGGGCGTCCCGACACCGAGGGTATTTTGGTAATTGCAACCACCATGCCACATGTCGAAGATTCAACGAGCCGTCATTTTTAGCACACCATGCCACGTGTCGAAAATTCAGCGATCCAAAAAAATAATAATAAAATAATAAAATAATAAAAATCAGAAAAATAATAATAAAAAATTAGATTTTTTTGCTTATAAATAGATTTCGAATTTTTAGTTTCAAATGTACCTCTTCCTCTGAAATCCTTATAAATAAATTGAGAGTTCTTCATATTTTCTTCTTTTATTCAGTTTTATTACGCTTTGTAGTAGTAATTCTATCCATCCATGATGGGGTAACGTCTCTATGCTGAGGTAATAAGGTAATTCTTTTACTTTTGCTATTTAGATTAATCTCCCTTAAAATATATATATAAACTATTTAAAATCTGAATTAATAAAAAGATACCGCCATTCTAGGTCGGTTGGTTATTCAATTTAAACTGGTTAAACCTGACTTAATGAGGATACCGCCATTCTAGGTCGGTTGGTTTAAATTTATATTTCTGTTCCGCCTTATGGCTGGTATATTTGAATTTGACTTAATCAGGATACCGCCATTCCGGACGGTTGGTTTAAAATATCACAAGTTTATATATATTATTTTTTATGGGAGATATCTAAATAGTATATAGTAGAAGTTATTCCTTTTATCTTAGCATTTCATTTCTTTTATTGCAATTCATTATTTTCTACAATTACTTTCTTTTGCAATTTCATTTTCTGTCTTTTAAGTTATATCAGCTTTAGTTATGTGTTGTAACTAAGTTAAATATCTAGGGTTGTGATTAAATCTAATATCACCGGATTTAAAAAAGGGTTAGATTATAGTTTGGGTAATTAAAGAGTTATTTGTTGAGTCATAATCTTAATGCTTTTTATTAACTGATCACTAATAAAATTGATTAGGTAAACTTAAAATGAACTAGACATAGGGATTTTAAGTTTAAGACCTTAGTCTCAACAACCCACGATCTTCCTTAAGGATAGATAACCCTTTAATAGATTTCCTTACAGGATAGACATATACCTGTCGGGCGGGGGTAGTCATAATTGGAACTTAACCTTAATGAATCTAGGTAATTTAATTGACATAGACATATGGTTCAATTGGATTATAACTAGGTATTTGTAAATGATCATTCGAAAGAGGCTTTTACATAATTTAGTGTTCCGGATTAATAATTCAATAATTATCCAACTATGATTTAACTACTTCATCTTTTAATTGATATTAGAAAGATTAACAACCCTAGATCTTTGAATCTTTTATTTTCCTTAGTATTTTCTTTTCTCTTTTTATTTATTTACTTATTTAGCAAATCTACAAAATCAAATCATTCAAGCAATCAATTCCCTTCTCCCTCAATTAGATATTTGTAAATAAATAGTATCAACAATTAATAACAATAGTAGGAATTAAGTCCTCGTGGGATCGATATTTTTATACTACTTGAACGATACGTGCGCTTGCGTTATACGTGTGTGTTTATGCCGTCACATGCGGGGCTCTTATCGCTTATCCCAAAAAAAACGTTTCGCAAGTATAAACAACACACGGATGCCTCAAAACGCGTCCTGTTCGAGGTCTCCAAACACAATTCTGAATCTTTCAACTCAGTGTCCCGGCGAACCAGGATTTGGATCAGTTGAGCGTTTAAATGGTAGGGCACTTCCTCTATACGCCAGGTCACTGTGGAGCATGTGTATTGCATGAGGGCTCCTCCTTACCGCGTTGGAGCAGGCACACGCTACAGGGGCACAACGCATCCCCGTGCTGCGTCTCTCTTGGATCCAAATGATGAATGGATCAAAGAGCGTCCGGGATACTAAGGGCACATTCCTCCTTAGGTCCGGCATCACTGGAGCTAGCAATCGTCACGGGGGCCTCATCACTCCCCGTGCTATGCGTTTCCTACGGATCCATTACATTGGGTAAGTGAGGATCAAAGAGTGTTCGACACATTAAGGGCATATTCCTCCTTATGTTCGGTAACACTGGAGCAAGCAATCGCCACAGGGGTATCATCCCTCCCCGTGCTATGCTTCTCACGGATCCTATGCATCGAGTATGTCCCTGAATATTTTGAGGACCCCGAGCTAAAGAGACATTTGGTCCTGGAGGAATGTTCCGTCCCCAGGCCGATAAGCACGACTCGGTGGGACGTAACCCGCCCCGAGCTGAAAGAAAGACTTGGCTCTGGGGGAATGTTACGTCCCCAATCCAAAGAAGCCGACTCGGTGGGACGTAACCCGACCCCGAGCTGAAACAAACATCGATCTCGGCGGTACAAGAGCAGACCCGAGCCGGAAAGAGACATCGGTCTCGGCGGTACAAGAGCATACCCGAGCCAGAAAGAACATCGGTCTCGGCGGTACAAGAGCGGACCCGAGCCGGAAAGAAACATCGGTCTCGGCGGTACAAGAGCAGACCCGAGCCGGAAAGAAACATATGGCCTTTGTAGGGCGTCATGGTCGGCATTTTGAACCTTTTCAGGATTTTTACTGATTTTATTTCTTCTGTGAGGGGGGATTCCTCTTTGTCATCCCGGGCATCTCCTGTACTTGTTTTGAGGCTTGCCCCCACTTGGCCATCTCTTTCTTTAACCAAGATTTTACCTCGTTATTTGGGCCGCCATGTCGCCTTCTGCGCTCTTCTTCATGTCTGTTACCACGGGTGTGGTGTTCCTCACGCCTTGGGATCTCCCGAACAGTCTCGTCGTACTCTGTGCCTCATCTTCTAGTGTAGCGGAGACTATCATAAGATGAATCTGTCGAAAGTCTCTCTTCTTCTTCCCATGTGTCATCTGCTTGTGAATCTTTTTTCACAACTATGGATTTTATTTCGTAAGGCCCCCTCCTCCTAGGTCCATCGTCCTCACTTGTATCCACAACCCTCTTTCCATCTGCTATCTCTCATCTTCTTTGATTAGCTCTGGTTTCGGGCTTCTCGCGGTTCCCCCCTTCCATTCTCTCCAGTCGGTCGAGTCATGGTTTTTAGGAGGGCCTGACTATCCTCCATGTCCTTCTTTATGCTTTCTTCTATCTTCTTCATTCCAATCTGTGGCCGGATTCCCCGACGATTGGTGATTTCCGCCTTCTGCCATATCTTAATACTCGAACCGCTTTTTTGTTGAGTTCCCCACAGACGGCGCCAACTGTTGACGGCTGATTTTGGTCTCAGGGATATATGGGAATATTACTCCCGAGACAATCCTCCCTCAATAGTGAATTTGTTTGGTTATGGGGGACCAAAAGCAAACTTAGCAAAAGACAGATAAATACGCCAATCGACAAGGAGGATTTAACGTGGTTCGGCGAATCTTGGTCCGACCTACGTCCACGGGCACAAAAAGGATGATACTTTTATTACTCAAACACGCTTCTCAGCTCTGCTTCTTGTTTTTTTTACAAGTGTGATGGTAATGATATTGATTCCCTTTTTTATTCCCCCCTCTACACTCACTCACTACCATCCTATTTATAATGACGAAGAAATCATATTCCTATTTGTACAAGAATTCCCAGTTGGAGATGGTTTCCTTTTCCTATCAGGATTCCTACTTTTAAACCTCTTCACTTCTTTTATCCTTTTAGGATACTGACTCATCAATTCTCTTTATGAAAATAGGATAACTTATTATCTTATCTGTATGGATAGAATGTCTTATCTTCCCGAACATGTCTTGCCCTATGCTCGGTTTTCACGAGGTCGGTCTTCATGTGGTCGGTCATAATAGTCTTTTTGTATTGAGAATGCTGCTGATCGACCTGATAATTGCCCGTCATCTTGAACTCAAGTGCTCGGTTACTAACCGTAAAGTTCCGGCCCCTTACTGTTGACTCTTTAGTAGTCGGGTCGGCATTAATAATCTTGACTAAGAAGGAATTACCTTTTTTACCCATGTCGTGCTGCTTAAATAACATAGTGCCTGAAAACACCATCAACACTGGATATTATTATTTTTCAATTAAGATTCGAGAAATAATGACTAATTATCATAAAAATAATAATATTGTCGATATATATGTGAAATTTTTTTAATAAAATGTTTAATTACATATTTCATATGTATATATTATGAAGAATTAATGTAAATAAATTATGATAAATTTGTTATTGAATAATATCATAATTAAACGAATATTCGTATTCGATTCGTTTAATAAACGAATCGAATACGAATTCATCATATTTTGATTCGATTCATTTAGAATTCGATACAAATTCGACTCATTGATTCATTTTACCACCCCTAAATTTCCATTGCTCAGTCCCATTCATCTTTTCCCCGTGTTGAAAGGTCTACGCTGATACTGCACTTGTTCAATAAATACAGCTGTGAGATATATGCCAGCCCACTACAGATAAATTCAACCGCGCGGGACTTTATTTCTCCCAAATTGTGAATAAATTTATCTCCAAATATTTGAATATGAATAGGTATCTCTTATATGAAGATCAAATCTATTTTTTCAAAATTTTAATTTAGAGTTTTATCCACTCTCCTGTTTCTAAAATATATTTGAATCCGTACTCATTCATACAATTTTATGGAAACATTTTCAAATTGTGGACACAGTACACCATTTTCCAGTTTTATTAATAAGACCACTAGCCCGTCTTGGCAGCGGTCTCCATAGACCAATGACTACTTCCTGGTTTTGGTCCATGCTGACCAATATGGTCATGACTCATGAAGATATTCAACTTAAGGCTCCAGATCTAGATGGTCAGTACTATAATTGTCTCTCCTCGTTCTAGATCAAAATTTGCAAATTGCAATGAAAAAAAATTGCCCACATTTGACGCAATTCCTCGCAGAAAAATTAAAATTACCCATTTGACTTTTTTGCCTCATATCAAGTCAAATAAATAACATGACTGTCAAACTATAATATCTAGAAAGGCCATCAGTTTGAAAACAATCTACAAATAATGCGTCTAAACTCACAAACTATGCTTGGTGCTTCGTTTCAACTTTCAATGTTTAAAAGAGTCTCTATCCTATGTAAACAATCAAATGAATGATCCAGAATCCTACAACAGCATATGTATTCTGAAACTATATGATTATATTCTGAATTCAAAGCTATACATGCAACATTACTTACAGGAATTTCAAGCATACCTGAAGCCAATATTTGACAAAATTCAATCAGAACTCTCACTTTTAGCAATCTTTGCACCTTTACGGTCCCTCCTCAAGGCATTCACCTTGCTCACATGGACTCCTAAACTATCTACTACTACAGTCCGTCCTTGTTTTCTGTCTGCTTCAGTGGATTTACCATTTTCAATGTTGGATTTTGATTGGATAGATACAAATCTTTTGCCTCGCATTCTCTTTTCCTGCTTATAATGTAACCTCAGTGATGGTTGATTTGTTCTGCAAAGGCGGCCAAAGTAGTAAAGTGGGTCAACATAACAGGATGATGAAGACACAATGCCTCTGATGTTAGTTGGCTGGACAAGCTTTATAAATTCTTGTATCTCCACATAGCAAGAGTGATCAGAGTATGGAACTGAATATATATACTGATGAAACCTTTCCACTGATTGTAAATCTTCTTTCAGTTTATCAATTTGTGTCCCACCATCTGCTCTCCATTTGCTTCGGTAAGAATTTAAAAGAGAACCAGAAAGAGTGCCATCTCCTTTAAGGGGTTTAACCACCCAAGGAAGACCAGATGGCATGATTCCTATGGTTGGATGAATTGTATTTAAACTCTCTAAAGTATCAATGCTAAAACTGTACCGTGGAACAGCTCGCACTCTAGTAAGAGCAGTTTTGGTTGTGAATATGTCATGAAAGCCAAGAAGATGCATGGTTTGCAGGCGTTCTGGCCACACCCAAATCTTTAAAGAGGTAAACAAGAAATACAGAGCCATTAACTGATTTGAAAAGAAATTAAAAAAAATTAAAAAAACAAATTTATTACAAGTGCTTACGTACTAAACAACATTTTTCATGACATGAAGAGGGTAGTTTTAACTTCTCATGACTCATAAAAGAGGTACAACAGACAATTGGATGTATCCACACAATACATGAGTAAACATACAGTTAGATTTATGAATTTGGCGACAATTAAATCCATCATATGATTATTTAACCCACCCAGTTTCTAAAATTAAAGAACTACCATGATGAGCATTTTGAACGAATAAATTTTTCCTATATAATAAGGGTGACCTAACCTTTATATTGAGCTTCTGCGATATGTGAAATAAAAGTTCTTCCTTTCCAAGTGAATCAATGCCAATGATGATGTCGTGATCTGGATGGGAGGTAATTATATCAACAACCTGTTTTCAGCAAGACAGTTAACACTACAAATCAGAGCTCAGATTATTTATTTCCATTAAGTATGGTGAATTTACCACTTGAACATCCTCACTTGACGATACCTCCCCATGGCAGGATAATTGAAGTTTAAGACAACACAGAACTATCAAACTTTCAGAGAGAGCCGTAAACATAATGATATTCAGACTACAACAATCTTTCATACACATATTTTCTAATGTAAGAAATCTTCAATTTGTATGTCAACAGTATTTTATATACTAGTTCGAATTCCTCTAATCTTTTTCTCTCTTTCGCACATGCACAAACATGTGGCCGCATATAATGTGAAACTGAAAGTGCACAAGCTAGAAAAGGAAAACAGAACAGCAGTGGGAAATGCGAAAGTGAACCTGCTGAGCAGTAACTTCTCGAGAAGGAAAAGCATATGATGGATTACAGTATGTGTTATCCAAGTAAAGAATGTCGACTACATCATCTTGTAGAGCTTTGAGGAGCGTGTTCCTCCCTATCTCCGCTCTATCACTACTTGTTTCCCAGCGAAAATCGCCAGTGTAAAGCAGGCATCCAAATTCTCCGCGAAATAACAGCATAACTGAACCTGCAAGACACTCAAATTTTTATAATCAACCTAAAAAATGTCACAATTTTATCCATTATATTACATACACTATATATGTTCACACGTAATTAAATTCATGATAAAAAGTTGAAATTTATTTTTCAATTCGTCAACGACTTTTCTAATCAAATGATATATCATATCCCTTTAATATATAATTTAAATTTGTAATAATTTCATAAACAAAATCATCTCCTACAAATCAATGCAGTCCGTAACCGTCACCGTGACTTACCAGGACAATGATGAGCGTCAATTGCCATAACTTCGACAACCGTCTTCTCGCCGGAAGACGGCGAGATCAAGGAGACAGAATGCCAAGAGCCGATATTGAGAACGCGAATCAAGGAGAGGTCTAGGCCGGGGAACTTGAAGGGGAAGAGTTTGGCGGTGAGTCGAGAGCAGAAGAGTGGGCCCCTGGCCCATGCTGAGCTCAGCCCTTGCGTGTGGTCCGAGTGCAGATGAGTTAAAAAGTACACCTGGCTTCCTTCTGTCCATCGATCCACTGAGATTAGGCCTTTCTCCATTTTTATTTATTTATTTTTATTTTTGAAAGATGAACAATGGCTGTTTTTCAATTGGGAGGGAGAAGGTTCTGAATTTTTAAATTTTTAAAATTTTAAAATTTTAAAATGCAATTCGGCTTTTGTAGGCGAGTGAAGTGACCGCTGAGAATTTCTTAGTAGGAGGCTGTGCCGAGGCCAGATGTGTAGTGTATCAGATCATACGGCGTCGTTTTAATCAGGTCACCACCATCAATGACGCTACACCTTTGATTTGAATTAGTTTTTTTCTTTCCCTGTGTTAATTAAATGATGAATTTATAAGGATATTTTTATTAAATCACCTAACGGATCTAAAAAAGGCGTCGGATTATTCCCAAATTATAAAATAAAATAGACAAAATGTATGTCACCACTATCTAATAAAAAAAAAAAAAAAAAGTCCATTGTGGGTCTCAACTCCTAAGAGAAACACTCCATTTTCAAGACCAAAATCACTATTTTTTAAAAATCATAAGAGCATAAAAATTTGAGTGAGGAACGATATTGAGAAACTTATCACAAGTCATGGTTGTTCGTTGTGAAAGAGATGAGATTTCCGACATTGCAGGTTCGATCTATATCTTAGCAAAAAGAAAAGCATCATCCTTAATTCAAATATTGTATTAATGGTGCGTTTACGTACTCGTAATCATAATGAATTGTAATAAAAATGTTAAATCAGAATCACAATAAATTATTTAATTAACTATAAGATTCAGAATGAAGTAATATTATCATTAATGTATTTATGTTATCTAATGATCTCAAAGAATTATTAACAAATTATAAAAAAATATTCTTAGTTATATTATATATTAATTTATTACTTATTAATTATTAATAATTATTAATGTATTAAATTACTTAATATTAATTTATTAGATTATTATTTTATTAAAATATTAATTATTATTTTATTATTAATTATTAATTATTATTAATTATTAATAAATTTAATTTATTATTTATATATTAATATTAATTTTTTATTAATTAATTAATTACTTTATGAATAATACTGTAATTTTCCATTAATAATGGGAATGAGATTCCCGAGTCTCATTCCCGCCACTCAAATGTTTGGGCCCTACACTCATTTCCATTTTCATTTTCATTTTCATTCAACATTGGAAAGTAAACAACTCTAATGAAAATGATTCTCATTCTCCTATTGTCATTACCCTCAAATATACACACCATAAAATCTTTGTTCATTATACACGACTCGATGAGAGTCATATCTTTTAAAATGGAGGTGTTGCCAACCATTATGCCAGATTTAAGATTTGTTATGGTTTTATAATCGATGTTGCACAGTTTAGGAGTTATTATTGTTAGACAATTATGACCCATAGCGTCACTATTTGTAAAAGACATTGTGGTTTTTGTACAAATTAACTATTTAGCAATGGAAATTGCATTTTATCATTTAGTAATTTGATTACTTATATATATAAATGATAAAAGTCCCTATGATTAGTTCCGGATTATAAGATATGAGACAGTATCAATCCATAAAGGTTTAATCATTAAATATCTCTAGTCGTAGTATTATCGAGACTGGACATCGATAATGCGGAATAGACTAGTATTGCACTTGTGCGTGTTATGGAAGCGTAACAGCATAGTTCTCATATATTTAAGTATTGTATACTTATGCAAGTGTGATAGGAGGTTGTGTTTAACGATGGTACGGAAACAGTTTCGCTCTGGATAGACCCCGCGGAATCCCATTGGTAGTATGACTATGTGTCTATGGGAATCCGCATCAGGGTAGGTGTATTTGGTCTTAACCTGAGATTGCATCGCTAGTACTTGCGACAATCAATACGCTTTGGTTTTGGTCTTCTAGGACTTTAACAGGTTCTGTGTACGCCTCTTCTGGGTTTATTGAGAATCGTAGTGTATTGGGTGTGATGTCAAGATGGAAGTATCACTTCAGTCATATGGAGATGATGATCACGCAGGGATACAGAACTGGTACTTTAATAGGTTACAACCATCGGGATAATATGACATGGTCATGATTATCCGATTAAAGAGACTAGTTGCTTGTAATCCGATATATGCTTCGTACGGGGCATACACTATTCCAGCCTCAGGCCTTGCATGTGACATCCGATACTAGATTGTAATACGCAATACTACGTATACTACGCCTGACATAGATTATATATTCCTTTAAGAATATTTCTGGAGAATTGGGTAGGCACGGTGCTTTGCTAGAAGCCAACCATGTCTCGTAAATCGGTAAAAACGTAGTACGAGGTACGTACGTGTTCGGATAGTCCGACGACCAGATTTACTGCCAACATATCCAAGGATCTCATGGGTCACTTCCCGAAGATTCACCGATGACGTATGAATTGATTTAGAATTAATTCGCGAGCGACGTGAATAGTAATTTTGCTAGGCATAATTATTTAATTAAATTTGATTTAATTACGTCGCAACGCAAAGTTCGTTAATTCGAAATTAACGAACCCGAGCCCGGAATGTGTTTGCGGGTCCACTCGCATTTTGAATTAAAGTGCGGCCCACAAGTCACATCGCAAGTCACATCGCTTGTCACTTTAGTGATGGAAGTCATGTCACCTTTTTTTTTATTGACAACCAGTCACTATTCATGATGGGAGTTGTTGAAGGCAATGAATGCCATTTTCACTCCATTTTGCCTTTTGCTTTTTGGAAAAGCATATACCAAAAAGTGTGAAGGATTTTGGCATTATGTTTTTATAAAACAAAAGAAAAGAAATTGATAACTCTCTCTCTCCCATTTGAGCTCAAAACCGTGAGCTTCTTTAGAAGGAAAATTGTTTTCTTTCTAATCTTGCTAGCACATTCAAGGAATCATATCAATGTGTTAGGGAAACTAATCCATTGAGCTTGAAATCAAAGATCAAAGCTTGGAGCTTGGATTCAACATTCAAAGAGGACCTTGGCCGAATCTTGGAGGATTTCTCAAAGGCAAATTTTTGTGTTCAACGCATCCAACATCCACTTTTTGTAAGTATGATTCCGCCATACTTTATTTTTGTATTCACATGATTTCATTGCTTATATGATCTTGGATAATGTCTTAGAGACCAACAA
>SKCR01023574.1:0-42827 GCA_019454045.1 Zanthoxylum bungeanum
ATGTGGTCAAGTAAGAAGATAGAACGACTTCTATTCAACTTATATCATTTGATGTAAATCTTGTCCGTCAAAAAATTTCGACATTGATTATAAAGCATGAGTTGCCACTTAAGTTTGTTAAGTATGATGCTTTTATAGACTTAATGAGTTATTGCAACCCTTTGATGAAGAAGATGTTCATAAACACTTTAAAGAGTGAGATTAATAACAGTAAAGTGGCTATTCACATGTGGACTTCTAGTAACTTGAAGCGTATATGGTTGTTACATGACATTTCATTGACAACTCGTGGCGTTTGCAAAGTCGAGTCTTGAGGTAATTTAATTTAGTGTACATATTAAATTACTTATTTAATATTACTTTTGTACGATAATAATTATGTGCATTATGTAGGTTCATATATGTATCGGCCCCACATACTGCTGGGTGTCTTTCTCAAGTTCTGATAAAATATATGATGGATAGAAATTTATCTACTGTTACTTGGATAATTGTTCAATGATGATGCCATGGTAAAAAGATTGAAGGAAACACTTTCAACCGAATCTTTGGTATTGGGTAGTAAATTTTTTCATATGAGGTGTGCAGATTTTGAATCTAATTGTAAAGGATGGTATGGTCGTGATTGAAGGGGGATTGTAACATATTGAGCCCCATTATAAGCGTTTGTCTTCTGATACGGAATGAGAGATGGCTGAAAAAATGGTAGAATATTTGCAATCATTTTATTTGTTGACGAATATCTTTTTAGGTACAAACTACCCTACCGCTAATATGTTTTTTTTCCTTTAGCTTGTAAAGTGAGGATGCATTTGATGGAGTGGCAAATATCTCTTGTTCTTCAAGTTAAACAAATGCCTCTAATATGATTGCCAAGTTTGAGAAATATTGACAAGAGATTCATGGGGTGTTGGTGATGGCTGTTATTCTTGACCCTTCAAGATGTTGTTGATTGATTATTATTTTCCAAAGATTTATGGTGTTGGTGTTGTTGGGCAAATTATGAGAGCACATGAACTTTATGAAGAACTAGTTAAATATTATGAGGTTAAGTCCATGGTTAGTAGTGAATCGTCTACTTCCATTGTTCTTTCCCATAATATTGTCACCTCTAAGTCGTCTTTTTTTTTTTAGATTTATTTGACTTTGATTCTTTTGCAACCCAAAATAATCATATGACAATATCAAAGTCCGATCTTGAGTAGAGAAGCCTTTAGTTGCTAGAACTCTAGACTTTGATATGTTGAATTGGTGGAAGGCAAACAAATGAAAATATCTTATTTTGATTGAGATAGCCAATAATATATTAGCCATTTCTATTACGATTGTAGCATCAGAGTTTGTTTTTAGTACAAGGGAAGACATTTGAGTCCATATCGTAGCAAATTTCATCCTGACATATTGGAAGCAATAATGTACACTCAAAATTGGATATGGGCTATCGAGCGAGATATAAGAAATATTTCTTAAATAATTATTTTGTTTTACTTATATTTTTTTAACATTTTTTTCTCATTAGGTATTATTCCTGAAGAACTTATATTTGTTGGAGACTGGAGAGGAACTGATGGATGAAGAAGACTTGAAGGCACAAGAGTTAGATTAATTTGATGCATTTATGACATCTGAGTTGTTAATTTATGGATGAAATTTTTGATGTATTTGTGAATTGTCTTATATACAGTATGATGTATTTGGATTATTACTGATTTTTGTTATAAAAAAAAAGGTATTGGATAAAACCCGAGCCCGATACAGACCGGCCCGGCCGATCCGATAGCATTTCGGGCCAGCTTTTCCTGGGCTCAGGCGTAAACACTCCCGGCCCGAGCTCTAATAAATCCCCCAGGATATAACATAAGAAAACAAAAATTATTTCCTTGAAAGGTTGAGATTTAAATCTGTGATTGTGAAAAACCAGAAGTTGGAACAAACTAGACCAATAAAGGTATAACATGATGGAAAAATCTAAATCCAAATCAAAATCAGTAGTACCAGTAGATCAATAAGGGTTCATTTCTATAACCACTACACAAACAAATCATATTCAACATAATTGACATATTAAAAGCTTCTGATACACCATATCTCAGATCTTTAATTCTTCTATTTGATATAATAGACATGATGTGGGCGTTGATTCGTTGAATGCCCCTACACCCTTTTATTCTATAGTTCTGGCCTTTGCAATCTTTTGAAAAAAAAAAAAAAAAAAAAAGATATTAATAATAACTGTGCTTGTGTGTGCTTGTGTTTGCTGACTAATACCAAAAATAAAAAAATTGTACAATTACTCCAGAGTGCGTCCACCCGGACCACCTCTAGTGTCCAATGAAAAATATTTGGCATTAAGGGGTCTGTTTTCCTGCTAATAACCATAAAAATAAAATATAAAATTAGAACATACACTATCAAAAAAAAATAGAAATGACGTTTAGAAAAAGAAAAGGGAAGGGAATATGCTATTCAACTTACATTTTTACATTTACAGGCAAAATGGGATATAAAAGTTTTACAGTATTAGTAGTCAAGGGAGGCAACACCACCCTTTGAGTTCTCTTCACAGAGATCTGATTGGGATCCACTGTGAATGATCATTGGGGGAGTCCACTGTTCTGGCACCATGAGAAAATAAGCCGTCATAGCTTTCCTGAACCGTTTCTTGTACTGCTGGGGAGATATGACAGTTGGAGATGTGTTCTTGGGTCCACCAAGGATGCCCGAGGTTTTCACCCAAGTTTCAAGGTGTTTGTCCCATGTGTATTGCCTCATGAAATCGATGATTCCAAGAACCAGCTCGTGTTTTTCCTCATCAACGCCAACCAGCAATGAGTAGTCCATGACATCAACTGACTGTTACCCACATATCTCATATATCAGATCAGTTATTAAAGCAATAATATATGCACTCCACTGGTGGAGATTTGACCAAATGTGTATAAAAAGTGAAAGTCAGGCTCACTAGGAATATCAATTCGGCCTCCCAGGGCTAAAAAATTATAATAAAAATAAGAACAAAAGAGCATTTAGTTGAGATACTAAGTGCCCATGTCTGATATCAAGAAATATCAGCATCATAAATAAGCCAAAGGGACGAACAACCAATTCCTACTTACAGCAAGAAATGCAGTATCATTCCAGACTGCTCTCTCCAGCAACCTCTTTGCCCTGCTTCCCACAAAAATTGGAGAAGTTGGCATGGCTTCAATCAAATTCTGGTCTAGCAGAACTTTATTACTCCCGCTTGTATCTGCATTATATCGTGAGCGTGATGATCCTTTAAGGTCATAAAGCCGAGTAATGTTCCTCCTAAAAAGAAGATTCTCCATTACTAAGACATCCATTTTTGATTCTTTCCCTCCTTTAAGGTGCTTTGATGCAACCTTCAATACAAAAACAACCAAAGAAAAAACCAAAATAAAAATCAGTAAAAGAGTTATGCCAAAACACCAACAAATGGCCTGGGCTGCATTTGGAATGAGATCCAGCACAAGCTTATATGAAATGCAGTAGAAAAAACATTACAACCTAAAAAGATGGTTTTCTATATGAAAAGAAAACGATGGTTTAGATTTTCAATCCTACAACATTAAAATTTTCCTTGATTTCACCTGTCAAATCATACCTGTTCGAAGTAAATTCTTAATGATGTGATAGCAAAATGAAAAAAGAAATACCTGATAAATACCCAGGATCTTTGCTAGGCAAGTCGGGCTTCCTGTACTAATAGATTCAGATAAATACTTGAAATAAGCCGGCCCAAACTTGATGAATGACTCCAGCTCTGTCTTTGTAACTGCTTTGATGATAAATCGGTCATCTAAGGTTTTAGCAAAAAATACATTACTCTTTCCACCCTGGGCACCCCACTTTTTGCAACGGCTTAGAGATCGTATGAAATCTAACTCAGAAGGGCAACACATCCTCCTCAAGGCATCAAAGCGCTTAGCGTAGTAACAGGTCACTGTATACTTTACTTTCCCAAGAGGGCCATTATCTGTCAAAGAAATTCTGGCATGCAAGTCCTTGGTGTATGAGAGTGGATCCAGAACCAGGGATCCCCTGGACCCAGATGCAGATAAGATGCCCTCATCAGTTGACCCAAGACTTCTATCCTTGTCAGAGGAAGCATCATCAAAAGAGCTGACTGAGAGTAGATTCCCTGAATCAAAAAGCGTTAAAGAAGCTGCAGAATCAGCATCTTTTGGTCTCTCAAACTCAGAAATCTGGACATGATAATCTGATGAGACAAGTGCATATGCTATTACACTAGTCGGTTCATCATCATAAACAGGTACAAAGGTATCATTAACACCAACAGGTAATAGCAGCCTGGCACCACTTAGACGTTCCAAGTCCCTGTAGGACAAGACATAGGTAGGATTGTACTCTGAAGCAATAAGCTTTTGAGAATTCAATGAAGAATTCTTGTTAAATGAACCGTAGAAATTTGAAAACGTCATCCCAACCCAGCTCTTGGAGTTTTCCATATTTCCAGTCCCCTTGGTAGATGATACAGAGCTAAGAGAACGTGCCACCTCAACCCCACCTTGTTCAGCAGTACTTGCTGCAACTAAATTTGCCATGGTTGACGAATCAACCAAGGGTGGATTAGGAAGAGAATAGCCATTATCTTTACTAATGACATTTGCCGGGTGGTTTTCACCAGTCCATGCTGCATCAAGGGTATCTGATAAATCAGCCATGATAGGAAACTCTCCATCTGAGAGGGCTCTTCGTACAAGTTTCCCAGATTCCCGAGGTTCAGGCTTATCACTTACACTTTCACTAGAAGAAAGACAATGATCAGCCTCAGTATGATTTGGGTCCTGATACACACCCCATTCTTTTTGAAATTTGTGTGGCTCACTAACATAACCAGAAATTCCTCCTTGGTTATAATGCATGTCAGGCTTCATGTCCAGTGGAAGAGAGACAGAACTACTAAAACCTTTATTTGGCTTGCAAGTCGTGTTTACTTCTACAAGCTTCTCCACAGAACTGTCAGGCTTCTCCTTGAGTTTTGGAATAAAACTTTCCCGCAGATGTTTGTTAACTGAACTGGCTGCATGTATCAGGCGTTGATCCCAAACGTAGGAATGGAAGAGTATCTGCCTTCGCAATTTATTGATCTCAAGAATATCAATTGCAGGGAGGCCAAGCTTCATCTCCTTAAATAATGCTTTTCGTAAAGACTCCTAAACAGGTCCAAAGAGTTCATCAGACAACAGATAATGCGAAGAAGAAATTTTGTTTTGAATGTGACATTGAACCAGCACTAAGCTAACAGCCTACTTATATATAAATAAAAAGATCAGACATCGGAGTGTCGCTTAATGATTGATGCACATTAAGCAACAGACTCTTGCCTAAATTTTGTAAAATTCAAAATATCAACCTCAAATTCTACTTTATCCTTTTGTAGCATTCCTTCCAATTCTGAGATACAAACTCTTGCTTCAGTTTCTCTCACACCCCCATCCTCTGACCCTACAGCTATTTTATCTGAAAACAGTTTAAGAGTCTTGTTCAGTTCAGAAAATAGGACTTCTGCCCTGTTACGCACCTGTCATGCAAGATAGTTTATCCCATAAGTAATCATAAATTCATAATCAATGGCACAATTCAAGCAAGAATTTGTACTTATTGCACCTCATTTGCTTCTTGTTGTAGCCACTCCTGAGTATCATAGTTGAACTCAAGTTTCGGAGGTGGAAGATAAACAGAATTTATATCAATCGAAGCATAGCGGAAGCAAGCAACCATTTTTCCAAAACTACAAGAGTGAAAAGAAACAGTTATAAAAAGAGAGAATAGACATGTGTGAAAACAACAATGTTAGAAAACAAGTGAGAATATAAGTGTTTCTGCTTCTTAAGTTAGGTGCTTCTCAGATCTCTGTACTAAATTGATCATATAAGCCCATAATTAGCAGTGTCACACTGCGCTCATCTTCATACACCATTATCTTGCATATATAACTGTAGTCACGACTCACATATGAAATATTTAAATATCAGGAAACAAGAAGCAAAATAGCAAAAGGCAAAATAACAAGAGGCATGTAAAATGCAATTTCCCTGAAATCAACTAGTACTTTAATTTTTGACATTGTCACACCCATGCCTAATGTAAATAAATGTTACCAGATTCACAATGACAGTCAGTGGCCTGTTTTTCACTTGTGACTGGTATATATATTATAAGAGTATTGTTTAAGAGCTTGATACTTCATATGTACCAAAAAAGCGATTTTTCAAAATAGGAAAGAATACCCATAGAATCGGAGACAATCCCTGTGAAGGGAATGACCACAACTTGCAACTCTGCTCGCAGCAGCATGATTAGAAAAGCTCAGCTCCAAAAATTTTCCAAAAGACAGACCCCAGGCAGCATCAGACATTACAATTCTTCTAGTAGCTGGAGGAAATCCATTGGTCCTAGGACATCGGAGGCATCGGTGCCACATCCAAATTTTTCCTTCCCGTTCCCCTGGTAAGAGGATCTCTGGGAGTTTCTTGACGGATATTGTAAGACTTCCTTGCCGATGAGTATAACAGTGGACATGAGCTTCTGATGGCATGTCACAAGAACAACAGCGATAATTCTGATAAGAGAGGCAAGCTTAGTCTAAGCCAACAATCATAAAGTTCCAATGGGAAGAAATATCTTTCAGTGAAAAAAAGATAAATGGAATAATGAGACTTAAGAAATACCTGATCAAACAAGTGATCACGTAAAAACCGCCCCAAGGGCTTATCAAAGCTACCATAGTATTTGATTCGAAAGAGATGGGCACGTTCACATACAGTGCCCTTCCACACACAGCGAGTTGATAAGGAAACCAGAATGCTCTGGTGATCCGAAGGGGAGGGAGGAAACTCTTCCCTTGAAGATCCCATCTCCTCATTGTTAATGTTATTGTTACTATCTTGTTTTGAGGAAACTAACTCTGGAGTAGCTCGGCGATTAGAAGCCAATGCATTACCATCCACAAGACTCCAGCCACCAACACATCTTGATGGCTCTGAGGTGCCAAAATCAAAAGAAATAGAAACTGCATGATCATCCAGCACAGACTCAAGAGATTCTTTAGGACCCACTTTAATTTCCTTCTCATGTGCATGTTTTAGGGAGGGCTCATTCTGGTAAGAATATGATATATCCTTCACTATTGGACATGGGGAAAAGGAGGAATTAGTAGCTTCAGGAGAGCTTAAGGAAGGTTGCATGTCAATATTTGGAGAGCGAGGACCTTTAGGCAAGGAAGTTGAACTGATCCCTTCTAGAGAGGACGAAGAGTTAATATTGCTTGTCGGGAGACTACTGGAGAATAGACCCTTGGATTTCTGCAGTTCATTGTTAAGTTGAGGAGATGAAGGCTTCCCAGTGGCAGGGATCATAAAACCAGGTATGGTAGAAATGGACCGATCAATACTTGATGGTTTATCAGGTAACCCAACAGTAATTGGCAATTTCAGAGGGAGTTCTGGAAGGGAAGCACCTTCATCAGCCAGAAACGACGTCTCTAGAGCCAGATGATAAGCTGCGAAAACTCCATACTGAACAACATGTTTCACCTTCTTCAAGTCATCTCCATTAGCGCCCTTCAGCAGAATCTGATTCAAAGTTGAGTAATAAATCAATCTAAATTCTTCTCACAACTTTTGTAGCACAAATAAAAGCCCCAAAAATAATTTCAACGGACCAGCTAAGATTACGGACTACAGGTATATTGCCATACAATTGAAGCACTTGCAGGCACTGGACTGGAGAACCCAGACAGCATATGTTAAGAATCCTTTCAACAACTAACCTGATTGCAAACAGCTCCCTAGTCTTTGCTACAATATATTCTAAGTTCACCACTTCACCCAGTAATTAATTTTGGTAAAAATAAAAAAGTCAGTCCTAGACTCCAAGGACAATGTTTAAACAATAAGGCACCATTTTAATACAGTCAATGATCAAGACTAGCAAGTTCTCCAGAACATAGAGAATGAGTTTAAGCAGCTTTGCCTGTGTACGATGTTTGTAAATATAATTCGGAACTTACAGTGCACCCAAAAGGCTTAGGACAACCCTCGAAGAACATTAGCGTCTTTGACAATTTCTTCCCACCCTGTCCTGCGCTGCCATGCTCTTCAATTAACCTTTCCACGTGGAACATGTCACAATGTCCCAGTTTCTGTGATGTGAGATGATCGATGGACGGGACTATTTGTGCACCAGTGCAGCGTGCTATACGCTCTAAGAGTGGTCTCTTAATATTCAGAACAAGTGATATGTCTTTTGCTAGAAGGTACTCTTGCGCATATCGGGAAACTGACTTCTCCACCAGAAGGACATTTGGGTGATGAGCATCAATCTTTGCAACTGCCATCTTCAAATGGTCCATTTCCTAAAAAGAAGAGTAAGGCCCATGAAAAAAGTTAACAACCATTATTGCTGCAACAGGTGCCAAAACACGAGTGATAGGAATATCTCGTGGGCTTTGATCCCCTAATAGAATCCAACAGACTCAGGGTTATAATTTTACAGAGCCTAAAGAAAAGGAAAGGCAAACAATTTAAACCTGCTGCAACAGTGTATCAACACTTGACAAGTGGTTAGCAACACGCTGATACTCCAAAGCTCCTCCAAGGATTAGAAAACGTGGTTTATCTATTTTCGATGTCATTCGACGGTGAGCCACGTTTTTCTTACAGACAACTCCTTTAACCACCATACTAGACAAAATGACATTAGAATCTCATCAGTATTATGAAAATTGATGAATAGTAGCAACAATACATATTTAACAAGGCCTTCTAAAGATTACATGCAGACACCGAAGTGGCACACATCATTCAACATTCTAATTCATCCAGGTTATAACTTTTATTCTATTAAAGACAAAGGAAAATCTTCTTCATCCCGGCTCCCCCATATAATGCACGAGACTTCACTGGAGCATTCCTTTTTTGACTATGCTGTAAATGTGGAACTTCAACTGATAGTAGACCAAAAAAGAGAAGGGGCAAACTGATGCTAGCATTTGAAGAATCTTGTCAGAGGCAGAAAACATATAAAACCACACTAATCCCCCGAGAAGACAACAAAGAATATAAAATTAATTGAACATAGCAGAACTGCTGTCTCTGTCACAAAAAAAGTTCCAGCAACAAGAGACATACAGAACTTAGATGACAACCATTAATTACACACACAGGATAAAAATTAATATTTCATGGCCAAAAATGGAGCCAGATCTTCATAAAGTTACATCTACAATCAATTACTGGCTATCAGAAAAGTCTAATAGCAACACAGGCTTACCTTTACAAGCTCAGAATTATGAACCATTGTGAAACTGGCCCACGTAAGGGGCAACTCAGATGGGAATACAGTTGCATTCATGGATAAATTCCTTGGTAAGTTCCCAAATAAAGTATAAAAAGCATTACCTCTCACTGCGACGCCCAGAAGCTATGCATTTCACCTTCACATATCCTCCGGGATCCATCCCTCCACCCTTGCTCATATCTGGTTTAAGAAGTGTGGCAGCTTCCCATGACAAAGACGTGATTATTTCTAACCAACTCTCTCTGTCATTTTCATCACCCACAGGCAACTTTTCAACTTGCAAAAGTTGAGAAACCAATGCTCTAAAATGCCCTTCTACCACATTCTTCATGGCTTTCCTGTGCTCTTCACCTGACTTATCTCTACTGCGGTACTCCCCACTAGCAAAGCTGTTTGATGAGCGTAAATATCCCCACTCCCCTGTTCCACCCTCATCTTCATCATCATCAAATAGAATAGCTTCTCTCTCATCCTCTTCGTCCTCTGGCTCTGGAGGGATCCACAGTAGGCCCTCATTCTCAAAATCCACAGGTTCATAATCAGTAGCCTCCTCTTCGTACAGAGGTGCTTCACACTCATCACCATTATCACCTTCATGCGCTTCTTCCCGAAGTTCTTTGATCTTTCCTACACCTTGAATATCAAAATTCTCAGAAAACTCGGAGTAACTTAAACTTCTGCTGTTGACATTCTCTCTTACATGATCCACTTCTTGTTGTCTGTAAGTGTGATCAGTTTCATCTATATTTATATTACCATAGTAGTCGTTGGCCAAAGTGTAATGCCTTGTATCTAAATCTGAGGGATAAACACTATAGTCATCATCCTCATCATCACTCCTATCAAAGAAGGATCAGACAGCAACAAAACAGAATTAAATGAGCATCAACTTAAGAGAAAGTCAAGTAGCTTAGTGGCAAAGTAAGATAATAAACATTAAGTAAAGGAGCAATGTCTAATTCTGACACATCACCATGTCTCAACAAACAGAAGTTTATATCTATGCATAAATAACCATTGATCAACATTCATAAAACTGTGTGGAACTTTCAGGCTAAAGGATTGGTTGGTGACAATGCTACTGAAAAAGGAAACCATGCAACAAATCAGATACCTATTCATGCTGAAGCCAAATTGGTTAGAAGCAGAATTAACCACTACGGCAGCAGCACTGGAATTTGTGCCCCTTCCGGATTCTACTTTCTCTTGCTCGATAATAAGCGGATTCATTTGCTCGGACTGCGGAGGGCTAACACAACAAGTGTATGGCACGTGCTGATAAGGTCCAGTTGAGTAGGGAGTTGAACCAACAGTGCCAGAGCTACTGTTACAAGTACAGCTGGACTTGGTGCTGGCCAAGCTTGTAGCAGATGGAGAAGGACTGAGACCAGGACTGGGTTCTTGGGTGGTCCCATTATCAACTGCTCCTATGCTCTGTTCCCATTGCTTGAAGCAATAATTACAAACCCTAATCCTCTCAGAATCTTCACTACCAATCCTTGACTCATAAAACGAGGTAGGAACCGAGTTTGCAGTACACTTGGCACAGAAGACTAGTCCACAAAGTCGACAATGATGCCTGCGATTGAATACAGTGAATTGGGAGTCACAGTCGTAGCATACCCTACAGCTCTGATCGGGCATCCAAAAATCCCTCGACACATTCGCTGGGTCACTCCTACGAGGGATCCAAGATCTCACTACGTCTAACAGGTCAGACAGTTTGTTGTCGGGGGTGCCCATCGGCAATGGTCCCACCCAAGCCTTCTCATTATGACAGACTCATTTGCCGCTCTCAAGTTCCCCAGAAGTCAATATTAGAAGTCACTGGCAGTAATCAACCATAAAGTACTTAAGCAAATAACAACAAACCAAAAAAATTAAAAGTTGCAAAAGTCAATCTAGAACAACATAACATTAAACTAAACTATCCATTTGATTGATATATTTTATCACCAAATGAAGCTACAGTCATTATAACTAATTCACACTGCATTAATTTTGAACCACATAACAAATTAAATTACTACTAGGATATATTTGCCGAGTTTCAGAACTGGAAATGTGCAGTATTTGACATGTGAATCCTTATTTCATTAACTTCTAACCACAAAGATGAATATATCATCAGCTACCAATAACAGCCTTGAAGCACTAAAAATCCAAAAATTAAAATTAAAATTGCAGTAAAATTACCAGGCTTAGAGCCACTGATTCTTCAACAACTTTCTAGCAGTTACTCGCAGGGCACCAAATATTCACTGCAAAAATTCATCAATCAATAAAACACAAGTGACATGCAACCACCAGTAAATTCCTCCATTTAAATCTACTCCACAAAAAATAATAATAATAATAATAATAATAAATAAATAAATAAATAAAAACCGCTGCCAGATCTCTTTCAGAAACAAAACAAAAAAAATAAATAAAACAAATTTGTACCAACCAGATTCTCCTAAATTGAATTTCTCAAATCGTATTATACCATACGAAAATATAAAAAATATTACTACAAAACTAATTACGAAATTGTAGAACGAGAAACGACGGTAACCGCCACCTGTAATTTTCAAGCACTTTCCAGCCGGTGATAATTAGAAATCTCAAGAAACTGCGATAATTTCAATTCACTTCAATTTCTAGCTTCTTCATTCTTCTTCTGCTTGCTTCGCTTTCCGTTGAATTAATTTTTTTTTAATTATTATTTTATTATTTTATTATATTTTGGTTTTTGGTTTTGGGGTTACTTTTCTGGTTTGTTTGTTAGCAATTTTCTTGTGCACTCACAAAAAGGCTCTTTCTCAACCGCATGAGAATTGAGAAACTGACCATTTTTTTTTATTTTTTTTTTAATTGAAGAAAATTGATTCTATACATAAACGGAAACCATATTTTTTATTTCTTAGCCGCGTATATCTTTTATCTTTATAAAATTATATATTTTCGTTATTTTTTTCCTTCCACCAAAAATAACGAGATTATTAGATATTTTTTATTTGCAAACAATTGTAAAATTCGTATGACGACTCAGCTTGCCGCGTTAAAATATATATATTTTTTATAATATTATTTTATAAATAGGTGAAACTATTTTAATTTAAAATTTTGACGATTTTGCCTCTATTTAGTATTATGGTTTAACATGTGATAATAAAATAAAATAATATTTTGACTATATTTTAATCAAAATATAATTTTTGAGTGTTTGTTAATGATCACAAAATTACTATCACTAATAGTGATTTCTTTTAAAATTTGAATTTTACAAAAATTAAAATTTTTAACCTTTTTGTCACCGTTTAAATATAAGAAAACTGTATTGCAATCATAACAAAATTACATAATACCGTTTATATTCATCCCAATTTTTTAATCGTAACATCAAACAAAGTATTTATCAATTAATCTTATACAATCTATTATTAAAAATAAAAACATTAAATGCTATTTTTTAGTTTTAAATAATTATTATTAGATTTTTTTATTATATATATATATCATACTCAAACCCTAAATTAAATGTATCATTTAAGACTTGAACTCGTAACTTTTTGCTTTTATTATAAAAGTTAATTTTTTTTCAATATATAACTTTTTAGTATCACTAATAGTGACTTCTTTTAAAAATTGAATTTTACAAAAATTAAGATTTTTAACATTTTCGCCACCATTTAAATATAAGAAAATTGCATTGCAATTATAACAAAATTACATAACACCATTTATATTCATCCCAATTTTTTAATCGTAACATCAAACAAAGTATTTATCAATTAATCTTATACAATCTATTATTAAAAATAAAAACATTAAATGCTATTTTTTTAGTCTTAAATAATTATTATTAGATTTTTTTATTATATATATATATATATATATATATCATACTCAAACCCTAAATTAAATGTATCATTTAAGACTTGAACTCGTAACTTTTTGCTTTTATTGTAAAAGTTAAATTAACTACATCATCATTTAATAATTATTATTATTAGATTGTGTGAGATCAATATATGCAATATGATCTAAAAATTTTGAATCAAACATTTACATTAAACTGGCTTGGCCTTATTCATGATTCAGCAACATCAATTTAATAAAAAAAAAAAAATTAAAATTATTAGTTTACTTCTTTGCTTTTCTTCTATAGTCATTCTATCTTTCCCTTATTTGTTTATTAATTTATTATTTTTCATCCATGGATAGCAGAAAATCAATAGATAATAATTAATATAAAAAATTATGTTAAAATAACGTGGTCCTTAGTTAATTGCAACTTTATGATTCCACGTCATCAATTTAAAATTATGAAATTATATTAAAATAAAATGAAGGAAAATAAAAAAAAAAAATTTGTTTATTTATTTGCATTTTCATATAATCATTCTTTATGCGTCATTTATTTTTGGGATATTTATATTTTTTATACTATAAGATTTATACCACGGGGTGTATTCAACTAAAAATTTAATTGATTGTTTAAAAAAAAAATTATTATTCTTGAATTAAAAAAGTCATGAATTGTTTTAATTCCATCTAAGAATTGTTATATCAATATTTCATTAGAGTTTAATAACACAGTGGAGTTTTTTAATAACAAATTTTTAATATTAAAACCAGTTATGGCAACTAAAATTTATTTAAACTTTAATTTATTTTTCACTATTCTAATAATAAAAGTTGAAAACCATTCGATTTTTTTTTAAAAAAAAATGTAATTTTCACAAAGAATCTCATGTGAAATGAAATAATAAAAGTAAATGACATGCATTTCTTATATTTGAATATAACAATTTTGTTTAACCATAAGTGGCGGCAAATATTAAGTTTAGTGAATGTAATAAGAAGTAAAATTTTAAATATAAAAGGAAAGAAGAAACAAATCGAGAGAAATGAAATTCGGTTTGTAAGCGAATAGATATATTTATTAAATATCTTAGGTAAATAACAGATTTTACAATGAATTTTTTATTTATAAAAGTCATTTAAAATACTCAACAATCCATCATTTAACAAATTCGACTTTTGAGGCCAATATTAGGTTTAGCGAATGCAATGAGAAAGAAGATGTTGAAATATAAAAGGAAAACATTAAAAATATAGAGAAATGTAATTTAGGGGGTGTATTCAATTAGGATTTTTAAAGACTTTTTTGGGTTAAATAAGTCTTGTGGTATTCAATTAAGATTTTTAAATAATCTAAAAAGTTTGTGGTATTCTATTAAGACTATTGAGATTTTTTAATAAGGGTGTCCAAATCTAGTGGTATTCAATCAAGACTTTAAACAAATAATAAAAAGTCTTATGGTATTGAAAAACTTACTTATTTTGAATGATTTCTTTATATGTGTGATTTTGTGAGACTTTTTAGTGAAAAATATAAATATGAAATCCTAAAACAATCTCACACTAACCAATGAGACTTTTGATGTGAGATTTTTTTTGTCTGCTAGTGTGACATAATTAAGTGGTCCTATAATTTGAATAAAACTCTATTTTCCAAATTGATGTTCGTTTTAAAATAAGTGTGACATACAATAAAAAGACGTCCTACTAATATGAAATTTTTATTTATTTATTTATTTTATATATAAGAATCCAAGATTAGCAATCTGTCAATATTTTCCTTCATGTATAGGTGATCTTTTTATGCTTGTCTACACGGCTAAGTTAATTGATTTCCCTATATCACAACTTTTTTTTTTGAATTAACATTTATTGGATTAATGCTTTTCTTTTATGAGAAATGAAATCATAAATTATTATTTTACCAATAGAAGTTTCTGAAGTTCTTTTTGTAAAAATGATTTGTCAATAATTTTTAAGACTTTGAAAGAAATTATAAAATTATTGGGTTGTCTTGTTTTCATGTTTTGAAAAACTCTTTTTAACAGAAGCATATAATCTCCATAATCCCAAAAAAAATGAGGACTAAATTACAGACAGATATTTCATTACAGTAAGCCATCTAACAAATTGTTCAAAACTTATTGACAAACATGGAGGGAAAGAAAAGTTTACAACATATGCTAAATCAATTTTTCATGGCCTAAAATTTTTGACCTCTAAAGTCACACTATTAATTGATTATTTTTTTTTTTAAAGAAAAATTATCTCCAAACACCATAATTTTAAAGAACGCTATTAATTTGACATTGCTATTAATTTCAAATCTTTATAACATATTTAATTATACAATATATAAACATAAATATATAAACATAGTCTTTGAAACATAGTATTTAATATATATGTGGTCCTTTCAAATCTTACAAATTCTTATGATATAAATCTTTTAAAATCTAATAAGTAAAAAAACTTGATTAAAGAAATTTCATAAAATCTTATAAGTTTTTACATTCTTTAAATGTCTTTTAAAATCTACTGGACTTATCTATCCATAAATAGTCTTTTAAAATCTCAATTAAATACACCCCCCTTAGTTTATAAGAGAATAGACGGATTTGTCAAATCTCTTACGTAAATAACAGATTCACAATGAATTTTTTACTTATAAAAAGTCATTTAAAATCCTCCACAATCCATCATTTAACAAAATCGACTTTTGAATATCCTTATATTAAATAAAATAAGATTTTAAATGATTTTTTAAAATTCCAATCGAATACAATAATATTTTAAATAAATTTTAAGATCTTAATTGAATATGCATAATTTTTAAAATACAAAATAATATTATATACTTTAAATTGAATACACCCACCTATATGAATTTGACTAAACCATATTATGCTATGACCTTAACTTATTTGGTAAACATTTGCAAAATTTTAGAATTAAAATTTTCGAAATTTCATAAATAATACATAAATATTTTGTTAAGTACAATTTTAATGATGATTCAATGTCCAAATCTTTAAAATAAAAACCAACCATGAATTTCAATGTAAAAAAAAATCTTGTGACTTTTACATAAATAAATAATAATAAAAAAAAAAAGCAATCCACATGATTTATAGACTATATATAAAGATTGAGAATCGACCCTAAATATATAATTGAGTTGGTTTTTAAATATCTTAATAAAAGTTGTTATCCGGATTTGAGTTTCACGAAAGAAAAGGATTAAAATATTTAAGGCTTACAAATCCATTACCTTTTAAAAATTAAATAAATAAATAAAGATTGAGAATCAAACGTATAATTCAAATTAAGAAAAGAAAATACGTGTGAAATGTTGGACAAAGTTTTATTTTAATATAATGAGTACGTGAAATTTCTGATTTTGGTGAAAATGAATAGTTTTTGGACAATTATTATATAAGGACAAAAGTATGCGTCAACTAGTGTTAAATAATTATCTCTTTTAATATTATATGTGTTGATGATGTTTTTTGGGCACTATGTTATTTAAACAACACGACAGGGGTAAAAAGGGGTAACTCCATTGATCGAGACCGTTAAAGCTGACCCGACAACTTGACGGTAAGAGGCCGAGCACTTTATACTAAAAGGCCGAGCACTTGAGATCGGATGACCGAGCATTATCAGATCGACAGCAGCATTCTCAGTTCAAATGACTATTATGACCGACCTCATGAAGACCGACCAGATAGCGAGATATGCTCCAGAAGATGACACCCTATTCTTGCGGATAAGATGACAAGTTATCCTATTTTCATGGGGAAAACTGGCGAGTCAGAGTCCTAGTAGGATAAAGAAAGTAATGGTAGTTTTTGATTAGGAATCCTTATGGGAAAAGGGAATGGTTTTGACTGACTAAGAATCCTAATAGGAAAAGGAGACCATCTCCAAATTGGGAATTCTTGTACAAATAGGAATATGATTTCTACACTATTATAAATAATAGGAGGTAGTAGAGTGAGTGAGTGTAGAAGGACAAGTAAAAAGACATCTGAAAATCATCTCAAGAGTGAGGGATTAGAATCATCAAGTTCCGATTTGTAAAAGCAAAGAAGAGACCCGAGGAGTGTATTTGAGTAATAAAAAGGACCACCCTGTTCTTGTCCGTGGACGTAGGTCGGATCCCAAAATCCGCCGAACCACGTTAATCTCTTTGTCGATGGTGTGTTTTCCCGTCTCCTGCTAAATTTGCTTTTGGTCCCCCATAACCAGACTGTGGGACACAGGACCTGGAGCGACGCCGTCTGCTCGCGGCTAGCCGGCCTAGTTGGGAAGTACGTAATAACATGGAGTCGCCACCCGGTGTGAACCGGGACAAAGATTTAAGGCCGCACTCACCCCTCGCAAGGGAAGACCTCAAACCGTTGGGTTCGGAATGGTCCCTTACTTATGTCACTTGTAATGAAAGGATTCATCTAATAATTTAACTAAGCTTAAGTAACACTTATTTCCAATAGTATCATGCTTCTAAATTCTCATATGCAAAATAAAACTTATGTGTACGCTTTTACATATATCTCATATTTAAAATTGCATGCTTAACATATATCAAGATAGCAACGAACATACAAATTTACATATCACATTCAGGAAAACGCAAGCACACATATTGACCCTACAAGCACACATATGGGCACTTTTCCAAGCGGTACGTGGAATTGTAGCCCAAGTACAGACCGCACTACCGTCCATTCGGAATCGGCTACGGAATTTACGTCTGGGTTTCCATCCGATATACCGCAAGAAATAATAATATCAAATGTTATCATGACATAAGCATACGAATTGTGACACATTTGCATAAGAAAGATCAACCAATAGGCAATTATGCATGAATATAATAAGACAGACTCAGTTCAGTGTGCACGTTCGTGTAGCGTTCGTAAACGCGTTCGAACGGAAATGAAACAGAATGCTCACGTTCGAGTAGCGTTCGTAAACGCGTTCGAACGGAAATGAAACAGAATGAAACAGAATGCTCACGTTCGAGTAGCGTTCGTAAACGCGTTCGAACGGAAATGAGACAGAATGCTCACGTTCGAGTAGCATTCGTAAACGCGTTCGAACGGAAATGAGACAGAATGCTCACGTTCGAGTAGCGTTCGTAAACGCGTTCGAACGGAGATGAGACAGAAAGCTCACGTTCGTATGGCGTTTGTTAACGCGTTCGAACGGATACGAGACCTGACACATAATAAGGCAAAAAACACATGCGCGTTCGAGTTGCGTTCGTGAACGCGTTCGAACGGACACGGACCTGATGATGCATGAAATAGGATGCAATACATAAACAGAAAATAAAAGGGCGCGGCGAAGCACTGCCGTAAAGGTGACCTTTTGGGGCTCTTGATCTCTCAAAGAGAGGACCTTTAGACCAACATGCTAAGCCCATGCGCGTCACATCACACATACAAGAATAGAACCAATCATATCAACCAAGTATGCCCGATTGAACACATCTTACATCCAATCCGAACACACATCAACCGGCGCGGCAAAGCATCGTGGTAAAGGGCTTTTAGCCCCTCCCCATAGGGGATCTCACAACACACTTACTAAGCCCATGCGCTCGATTGACTTATACATACGAAAATAAAGATAACAATATCAAACTAAGTATGCCCGATTGAACGTATCTCGCGTCCAACCGAACATACATCAACCGGCGCGGCGAAGTGAAGTAGTGTCACGAAGGTGGCCTTTTCGGCTCTTTATCTCCTAAATGGAGGACCTTTGGACTAACTCACTAAGCCCATGCGCTTGGTTGAATCATGCATAACTAACGACATACATAATTTAAATGACGAGGAATAAATAAATGAAAGCAACACAAAACAAGAGAATGTGCCGTTTACTCAAGTGGTACGTGGAGTTGTGGCCCGAGTACAGATCATATTACCGTCCATTCGGAATCGGCTATGAAATTTATGTCCGGGTTTCCATCCGATATACCGCGAGAGTTGACACATCTCTCATTCATCCAATACCCACAACATATTACATCTCATAATTCATGCATATTTATCTACTCAAAGACCACAACATGCATTCATAGACGACTCTCATGCGAATAGAATTCAATAAACAATGAATATAAACTAATGAAAAGGTACCCTCAGGTCTAACCTTTTAAATCACCTCTCGGATGTATGGTACACGATCGTCGGAAGGGTGGATGCTCCGCAACTCTCCCGGTTCACTGGTTCACTGTTCTCGTTCGTTGTCTTTACTGATTTGCTTGCGGCTCCAACTCCGTTCTGCTCCTATTTCCTCTTTATCTTTTGCTTACTGTTTTTGGGTGTCTTCTTCCTGTAGTTTTTATGTGTGTTGTGTATGAGTTAGAGACTAGCTAGCTAGGGGACTCGGGAACTCCGGTTGAGAAGGTTGGTGAAGGGTTCTTTTTATAGGCAAAGGGTTGGGCTTGACAAGGAAAGGGATTTGATTTGGTTTGGTTAAGGGAAGTCAAAGATTGAGGGGGGACAAATCTTGGCTAGATAGGGAAGGTTGGATATTTGATTTGGCTTGGATTAGGAATACAATATTTTAAGTTTGGGAATAATCTTATTAGATTGGGAATATAATTGGTTGATTGATTTTAATTAGGCATGATTATATTTTGATTTAGTGTGTGATTTGTTTAATTTAGGCATGATTTTAGTTTAAGTTGGTAATTGTTTATTTTATGTTTGGTATATGTTTTATTTAATCATTTAATTAATTTAATTATTATATTATTTAGTTAATGTTTTAATTAATATTTATTTATTTAAATTGGGATGTGTTTTATGGGCTTTGGGGGGCTAATTGGGCTGGATGTGAGGCTAGCAGCAAAACCAGAATTACCGACACCGTTCGAACGCTTCCTCGAACGCGGCACGAACGCCCGCAATCCGTTTGACGTTCGAACGTAAACACGAACGTAGCACGAACGAAAACAGTGAACCTTGTTTATTCTGAATTTCCCCTTCCGATGTCCGTTTCCCGTGACCTCCGTGACTTAAAAGGTAGTGTCTCCAAAATGAGACTCATCATAGGGACTTATGTGTAAAAATGCAGTGCCTACAGTCGCCCCCACTTTGATGGGACTTGTGTAATGTGCAACAGTGACAATCCTATCAAAGTTATGCAATGCATTTCTACTTACCTGGCTCGCCAGCTGCCACTTGACTTACCATGTGTTGAGTTGCGTTGATTGTTTGGTGGTGAGGTGCTGCGACCCCTGGTTCATTCCCGAACCGTGCTTCCATTTTTAGAGTGCCATTCTCGGCTGTTCCTTCCTGAACTGTATTGAGATGAGGCTTTATTCCTCCCGAGCTTTATTCCCGAACTGTTAAGATGAGGCTTTATTCCTCCGAGCTTTATTCCCGAACTGCTGACTGAGTGTAGAGATAGGGCTTATTTCATTCATGATTGTTTGGACTGTGGCTTTATTCCCGAACTGTATTGAGATGAGGCTATATTCCCCTGTACTTTGTTCCCGAACTGTTGCGATGAGGCTTTATTCCTCCCGAGCTTTATTCTCGAACTGTTGAGATGAGCTTTATTCCTCCCGAGCTTTATTCCCGAACTGTTGAGATGAGGCTTTATTCCTCCCGAGCTTTATTCCCGAACTGTACTGACATGAGGCTTTCTTCCCCTTGAGCTTTGTTCTCAAACTATACTGATATGAGGCTTTCTTCCCCTTGAGCTTTGTTCTCAAACTATACTGATATGAGGCTTCTTCCCCTGGAGCTTTGTTTCAAACTATACTGATATGAGGCTTTCTTCCCCTGAGCTTTGTTCTCAAACTATACTGACTGAGGCTTTCTTCCCCTTGAGCTTTGTTCTCAAACTATACTGATATGAGGCTTTCTTCCCCTTGAGCTTTGTTCTCAAACTATACTGATATGAGGCTTTCTTCCCTTGGGCTTTGTTCCGAACTATACTGACGTGAGGCTTCTTCCCCTGAGCTTTGTTCTCAAACTATACTGATATGAGGCTTTTCCCCTTGAGCTTTGTTCTCAAACTATACTGATATGAGGCTTTTTCCCCTTGAGCTTTTCCTTGAGCTTTGTCTCAAACTATACTGATGTGAGGCTTTCTTCCCCTGAGCTTTGTTCTCAAACTATACTGACTGATGGGCTTTCTTCCCTTGAGCTTTGTTCTCAACTTATACTGATATGGGCTTTATTCCCTGGGCTGATACTGATATGGGCCTCGCCCTCAGACTGATACTGATATGGGCCTCGCCCCCAGACTGATACTGATATGGGCCTCGCCCTGGAATCATTACCTGAATCCGATACTGTGCTTTTTACCGTTTCTGATTAGCTTGTTCTTTGCCGCTTTTCTTATTCTTTAAAACCTGTGAACACAAAACAAACACAAAAGGATGCAAAATGTGTTACGTGTATGCATGCATGAATGTTCCTATCCCGTCGGGTTAGGTCTTCTGCCAATTCTCTTGGTGACTGCTCAGTCTTCCTTTCCTCAGGCAAGCCACCGCTTTAATCTGTCTACGCTGATCGGCTTGGTGAACTAATTCCCTTCCAAGTCTGATGCTCTCACTGCCCCCCTGCTTGTTTATTCGAGGATTCCCCGTGTTCTGAGTATCATATTACCAAGATTGAACACACTCATGTTGCAAGTTTGAAAGTAATAGTCTTAGGCAGATAAATGAAATGATCGCCTTTATTAATGTTGAGGAAACGTTCGAACAAAATCAATGTCTTTATTAAAAGTGCAAGATAAACTAGGAGAAACAACAGTGCCTTCTTCTTCAGCCCATGGTTCTTCACCATTGTTATCCCTTATTCCTATGAAGCTGAGTGGTTGAGAGTTTGGAGGACAAGGGTTTCGGGTAGGCCAGAGTTGATCATGTAGTTGGGCAGGGGATTTCTGTGTGCGTTGGGTTGTTCTTTTTCTGGGTCGGGTATTGTATGGGCATCGATGAGGTTTTGGATTTCATGCCTGAGGCGGGCGCAGTTGTCGGTGTCATGGCCTTTTTCTTGGTGGAAGTGACAGTATAAGTTTAAGTTCATGTGAGGTGGCACAGGATTTGGAATGGGCCTAGGTTCCAAAGGTTTTAAGAGTCCATGTGCCTTCAGCTTTTCGAATACCTTTGAAAGAGGCTTACCAAGGTTAGAAAATCGTCTGTTCTTAATGGCAGTGACTTCAGCAGTAGCAGGCATAGTCCCTGAATGTCCCCCAATGGGCTTCCTGTTTAGACCATAGAATTTTCTATTCTCGGCCTCTTCTTCCTCAATATCCATGACAGTTTCCCTCAACTGCCGAAAGTCTGCAATCATGGAGGTCATTCTCCTCAGTTTGCCATAAATAGAGGGCTTGGTGCCCTTGATGATCATTTTGATCTGGTCCTTTTCTGAGGGCCGGGTCTGCATCTTCAGAAGCTGGCTCCTCCAGCGGTCCACATACTCTTTGAAGCTCTCCTCCGGCTTCTGCTTAGTGTTCTCCAAATCTCGAAGTGACAAATCAATCTCCAAGTCTGTAACATACTGCTTCAGAAAAGCATCAGCTAGTTCCTTCCAATCTTCCTTAACCTTCTTCTCAAGGCTATGATACCAAACCACAGGTGCCCCCTCGAGTGACATCCCAAACATCTTTTGGACTTGGCGCTGAGACAGGCCAACTGAACTCATAACAGACACATACTGACGGAGATGCACCCTCGGATCTCCATTCCCATTGAACTTAGCCAAATCCGGCATCTTAAACTGCGCTGGCAACTGCTCCTCAAACTTCATTGTCTCATAGTCTAGCAAATCTTCATTCTTACCCCTCATCTTGCGGGTAACGGATTCAACCTGATCCCTGAGTTTCTGTATCTCGGCCTGAGACCCAATCACTCTGTCTGTTGCATACTCTGCATTATCATCATCAAAAGCGGGGATATCATCCCCCAACCCATTCGGAGGCTTCTCGCGCCTTACATTCTCTGAATTCTCCCCAGCACGGGGCACAGCCATATTTGTCATGGCAGCAGTCAAGGCTTGCAACTGTTCAGTAATCTTGGCGAAGCCACTTTCCAACTGATCTATCCGGGATACCTCAGTATCTGATTCACTCATGTCTGTTCTCGGTATTTTGGTGAGTCTTCCCTTTTTTCTAACCCAACGGGAATCTATGATGGCTTTCAGAACACAAGGGTTAACATGATGTATGTATGCATGATGTGCATAAGAAGTATATAACATATATTAAATCAAATAAAATTCTCAAACAAATCGGCCTATTATCATTTTAGAAGTTTTGGGACAACTGTCATAAGAGTGAACCCGTCCCAGTTTAAATGGCCTAACGAGTTCATGTCTTATGGCAAAGAGCCCAACTAAATCCAAATGATAAAATTCCGAACACAATCATAAAATGGCCCATTGTTATTTAGAAACCTTTTGGCCCAATCGTCATAAGATGTGTTCTTGTCCCAGTTTAAATGGCCCAACAAGCCCATATCCCATGATAAGTGGTCCAAATGGATCCAAACAACGATGTTCTCAAACACAAGCAAGATGATGCAAACATGACATAATAATTTTTACAAAGTGGCCCATCAATATTTCAGAAGCTTTTGGCCTAATAGTCATACGGTGCGAACTTGCCCCAGTTTAAATGGCCCAGCAAGCCCGCATTTCTGACAATAGTCCAACTGCATCCAAATGAGGATGGTCCACAAGCACATACTCAAGGAAATAATTGCTACTTTAGCCAACCCGGTCTATAGGTGGGTTAGTAAGAGTATAGACAAAGGCTCTCACCGGCGAAGGATGGCCCACAACTAGGTCTCCCCACTCAAGGGTTCGAGCAACCAAGTGAGCGCACCCTTTTTTTTATACACTAAGGTACGTGCCAATGAGCTATGGTGTGTGACGGACTGTCAAATGGATTTCCCGTTGTAGATCCCCCAGAGGGAAGGTGGAGCGAGGCTCACTTAAATACCCAAGCCTCTTAGGCTCTTATCGCTTGTTGTCAGGAAAAACAACGAGTCCTCCAAATTAGTCCATCACAATAGGCTACAAGTAGATGGCTATCTAGGTGCCTTCACAGCTTTTCCTTCTAGAAAGGTAGTGAATGAAGGAAGACACCAAACCATTACCTAGCCTAAAATGCCTTTGATTAAACCCTCACTTTATCCACTATAGACACGGTCAATTAAAACATAAATCCAAACATCACAAGTCAATATTTCGGGGCCAATTCTACATCCCCAGTGGAGTCGCCAGACTGTGGGACACAGGACCTGGGCGACGCCGTTCCTAGGCTCGCGGCCTAGTTGGGAAGGATTACATAACATGGAGTCGCCACCCGGTGTGAACCGGGACAAAGATTTAAGGCCGCACTCACCCCTCGCAAGGGAAGACCTCAAACCGTTGGGTTCGGAATGGTCCCTTACTTATGTCACTTGTAATGAAAGGATTCATGTAATAATTTAACTAAGCTTAAGTAACACTTATTTCCAATAGTATCATGCTTCTAAATTCTCATATGCAAAATAAAACTTATGTGTACGCTTTTACATATATCTCATTTAAAATTGCATGCTTAACATATATCAAGATAGCAACGAACATACAAATTTACATATCACATTCAGGAAAACGCAAGCACACATATGACCCTACAAGCACACATATGGGCACTTTTCCAAGCGGTACGTGGAATTGTAGCCCAAGTACAGACCGCACTACCGTCCATTCGGAATCGGCTACGGAATTTACGTCTGGGTTTCCATCCGATATACCGCAAGAAATAATACTCAAATGTTATCATGACATAAGCATACGAATTGTGACACATTTGCATAAGAAAGATCAACCAATAG
Source organism: Zanthoxylum bungeanum (assembly GCA_019454045.1). Classification (NCBI taxonomy): domain Eukaryota; kingdom Viridiplantae; phylum Streptophyta; class Magnoliopsida; order Sapindales; family Rutaceae; genus Zanthoxylum; species Zanthoxylum bungeanum. The sequence goes on from SKCR01023574.1 coordinate 25,052, forward strand.
GCAATTATGCATGAATATAATAAGACAGACTCAGTTCAGTGTGTGCACGTTCGTGTTGTGTGTAGCGTTCGTAAACGCGTTCGAACGGAAATGAAACAGAATGCTCACGTTCGAGTAGCGTTCGTAAACGCGTTCGAACGGAAATGAAACAGAATGCTCACGTTTCGAGTAGCGTTCGTAAACGCGTTCGAACGGAAATGAGACAGAATGCTCACGTTCGAGTAGCGTTCGTAAACGCGTTCGAACGGAAATGAGACAGAAATGCTCACGTTCGAGTAGCGTTCGTAACGCGTTCGAACGGAGATGAGACAGAAAGCTCACGTTCGTATGGCGTTTGTAACGCGTTCGAACGGATACGAGACCTGACACATAATAAGGCAAAACACATGCGCGTTCGAGTTGCGTTCGTGAACGCGTTCGAACGGACACGGACCTGATGCATGAAATAGGGTTGCAATACATAAACAGAAAATAAAAGGGCGCGCGGCAAAGCACTGCCGTAAAGGTGACCTTTTGGGGCTCTTGATCTCTCAAAGAGGGGACCTTTAGAACAACATGCTAAGCCCATGCGCGTCACTCACACATACAAGAATAGAACCAATCATATCAACCAAGTATGCCCGATTGAACACATCTTACATCCAATCCGAACCACATCAACCGGCGCGGCGAAGTAGTGTCACGAAGGTGGCCTTTTCGGCTCTTTATCTCCTAAATGGAGGACCTTTGGACTAACTCACTAAGCCCATGCGCTTGGTTGAATCATGCATAACTAACGATATACATAATTTAAATGACGAGGAATAAATAAATAATGAAAGCAACACAAAACAAGAGAATGTGCCGTTTACTCAAGTGGTACGTGGAGTTGTGGCCCGAGTACAGATCATATTACCGTCCATTCGGAATCGGCTATGAAATTTATGTCCGGGTTTCCATCCGATATACCGCGAGAGTTGACACATCTCTCATTCATCCAATACCCACAACATATTACATCTCATAATTCATGCATATTTATCTACTCAAAGACCACAACATGCATTCATAGACGACTCTCATGCGAATAGAATTCAATAAACAATGAATATAAACTAATGAAAAGGTACCCTCAGGTCTAACCTTTTAAATCACCTCTCGGATGTATGGTACACGATCGTCGGAAGGGTGGATGCTCCGCAACTCTCTCGGTTCACTGGTTCACTGTTCTCGTTCGTTGTCTTTACTGATTTGCTTGCGGCTCCAACTCCGTTCTGCTCCTATTTCCTCTTTATCTTTTGCTTACTGTTTTTGGGTGTCTTCTTCCTGTAGTTTTTTATGTGTGTTGTGTATGAGTTAGAGACTAGCGCTAGGGACTCGGGAACTCCGGTTGAGAAGGTTGGTGAAGGGTTCTTTTTATAGGCAAAGGGTTAGGTTTGACAAGGAAAGGGATTTGATTTGGTTTGGTTAAGGGAAGTCAAAGATTGAGGGGGGAGGGAAATCTTGGCTTGGATAGATAGGGAAGGTTGGATATTTGATTGGCTTGGATTAGGAATACAATATTTTAAGTTTGGGAATAATCTTATTAGATTGGGATATAATTGGTTGATTGATTTTGATTTATGATTAGGATGATTTATTTTATGTTGTGTGATTTGTTTAATTTAGGCATGATTTTAGTTTAAGTTGGTAATTGTTTATTTTATGTTTGGTATATGTTTTATTTAATCATTTAATTAATTTAATTATTATATTATTTAGTTAATGTTTTAATTAAATTTATTTATTTAAATTGGGATGTGTTTTATGGGCTTTGGGGGGCTAATTGGGCTGGATGTGAGGCTAGCAGCAAAACCAGAATTACCGACACCGTTCGAACGCTTCCTCGAACGCGGCACGAACGCCCGCAATCCGTTTGACGTTCGAACGTAAACACGAACGTAGCACGAACGAAAACAGTGAACCTTGTTTATTCTGAATTTCCCCTTCCGATGTCCGTTTCCCGTGACCTCTGTGACTTAAAAGGTAGTGTCTCCAAAATGAGACTCATCATAGGGACTTATGTGTAAAAATGCAGTGCCTACACAAACAAATTCACCGTTGAAGGAGGATTACCTCGGAGGTGATATTCCCATATACCCTGAGATCAAAATCCGCCGTCTCCTTCCGAGGAACTCTCTGATGGTAGGAGTCATTTTCTATCTCAGAAGGAGGAGTGGGTGGTAGTATCGAGATCTTCTACACTAGGCGCCCCTGAGCCCGAGGAGAGCTCTCAGCATGGGGAGTTGAAATTTTGACAGGCCTTTCGGAGGGAAGAATTACTGTCAGACATCCCTGACACCCAGAAAAACAGAGAAAGGGGAAGAATCAGTCTACGAGAAGCTACCCACGGTGCCCGTGCTAAAACTAGATTTGGAGTCTCTAAAGAAGTGCCCTAAAGCAAAACCCAACAAAACCACAAGTCTCTCCCTAAGCAAAATAAACAAATAGAACCACGGCACATCAAAATGAAAAAAGATCGCCCAGAAAACTTACTTGTTCTTCTAAAAAAACAGGAGGTTATACGGTGAAGTGGTGTTCGTTCCTTAGGTGCTCGGCAACGAAGAAGGATGAAGACCGCGGCTTGAGCTTCAAGAACACGGAGTTAAGTGGATCACAAAGAAAAGAAGCAGACGATTGCCGAAAAAAATGGAAACAGTGAAACCCTCGTTTTTCTTATAGTCATGACTGGGAGGCACATCACCGTCGGTTTTAGCGGGAACCCAGCGGATGTTTGACAAATGTCGAAAGTTAGAAGAAACCCTAAAAGCTGATTTGATGGGCATTTAAGAAGACATGATAGTTGTGCGTCTCGAGGAAAGATGAACGAAACGACAAGAAGATTCTTTTTTGCATTCTGGGACGACTACCAGCAAGAACAATCAGCACACCCTCTTCATATAGTTCCCGGCACCAACTCGCATACTCGTTGGAACCGAAAACTAGGGGACAGATGTTGATGGTGTTTTCAGGCACTACGGCATTTAAGACAGCACGACAAGGACGAAAGGGTAAATTTCTTTCCCTGGTTGACATCATGAAGAAGACCGACCACATCATGAAGAGACCGACCTCATTATGAAAGGACTGATCACTTTGGTTCAGTTGACCGAGCATTATAGAGGTCGGCAAGGACATTCTCAGCATAAAAGGATCGCCATGGCCGACCTCATGCATACCGACCAGATAGCAAGGCGTGTTCAGGAAGGAAGAGCACCCTATTCTTCGGATAATGAGACAAAATTATCCTACTATCACGGGAGAATTGATGAAATTAGTATCTTGATAGGACAAAGGGAGTAAAGGTAGTTTGAAATTAGGAACCCTTGTAAGAGAAGGAGTCTGATTCCTGTTTTTATAAATAGGAGGGTAGAGCACATGTAAAGGGACATCTGAAAATCATCACAAGAGTGAGAGACTAGAATCATAGAGCTCTAATTTGTAAAAGCAAAGAAGAGACTCAAGGAGTGTATTTGAGTAATAAAGAAAGCACCATCCTGTTCTTGCCCGTGGACGTAGGTCGGATCCCAAAATCCACCGAACCACGTTAAATCACCTTGTCTGATTGGCGCATTTTCTTGTTTTCCGCTAAGTTTGCTTTTGGTCCCCCATAACCAAACAAATTCACAGTTGGAGGAGGATTTCCTCGGGAGTGATATTCCAATATTACCCTGAGACCAAAATCCACCGTCAACAGTTGACGCCGTCTGTGGGGAACTTCAACAAAAAGCAACTCGCGTAATAAGACAAATGGCGGAAGACGGAGATCACCAACCAGGAGGTCCGGCAATGGACTGGATGAAAAGAATGGAAGATAGCATGAGGACTGTGATGGATCGACTAGAAAGAATGGGAGGAGCAGACAACGAGAAACCTGAAACCGGGGCCGGCCAGAAAAGGAAAGAAAGGGAAAAAGGGAAGAGAGTAGCAGATGTAAGCGAGGACGAGGAACCCAGAAAAAGAGGCCCTTATGGGATAAGATCTGAAGTGGTAGGAAGAGAGCCGCGATCAGAAGACACATGGGAAGAAGAGGAGGAACAAACACCCGACCCCTCATCCGACAGTTTTTACAACTCCAAGAGGGAGAATAGAAAATACAACGAAGACGTACATGAGACCTCCGAGCTCAAGGAACGCCACAGGAGAACAGAAGGACACAGAAGGCGACACGGGGGCACAGCCCGTGAAATAAAGTCTTGGTTGAGAAAAGAGATGACCAGATGGGAAGAAGGCCTCAAGATCGGCGCGGGAGACACCCGAGGCGAGAAGAGGGGTCTCCCCTTACAGAAGAGATAAGGTCAGCACAGTTCCCGAAGCGATTTAACATGCCGACCATGACACCGTACAAGGGACATACCGACCCAAAGACCCACATTGAAAGTTTCACCCTGTTGATGGAAGTGCAAGGGGTAACAGGGGACGCCATCTGCAAAGTGTTCCCCCTAACTCTGGCCGGACCAGCCATTCTATGGTACAGGAGCTTAGCCCCAAGAAGCATCAGCAGCTTCACGCAACTGAAGAAGTCATTTATACGACACTTTAAGGGGGCTTGTGTCCCCAGAAAGACGATTGGAGAACTCCGGCTCATGAAGCAAGGAGACGATGAACCTCTGAAGATATTTATTGAAAGGTACCATAATATGGTACTCGAAGTCGGAGGGTACGAGTCCCCTGAGGCCCTAGAAAGCTTGAAAGGAGCCTTGAGGGTCGGAAGACTATGGACCCACCTAAGGATCCAGGACACCCCGGACTACGCCACCGCTCTGGAGGTGGCTCGGAAGTTCGTTTTGTTAGAGAATGAAGAAAAAATGTCCCGAAAAGGGAACACCATCAGAGATAAAACCACAAGGGAAGGCGCCCCCCGCCGTATAGAAAGAGAACCCAGAAAACTACCCCCGAAGCACAAGGAGTTCAAACCACTGCACCGTGACAACCAATAGAGAAGGGCGCCGACCCAAGTAAACCATGTGGTCGGGGAAAATGCATACATTCCTCTAAATAAACCACTGGGATAAATTGTTGTGGAGATCCAAGGGAAATGCCTCTTAGTAAAACCCGACCAAAGAAGATTTTCCCCGGACAAGAGGACCAAAAGGCTTATTGCATACACCACAACTCCAGAGGACATGCAACGGACGGGCGCAGAGACCTGCGGGAGCAGGTGGAAGACTTGGTAAAAGAAGGCTATCTCGGTGTGTACATAGACCATTCGGTTTTTTAGGTCGACCAAGTTGATAGCGGAAGTCATCCGGTCGGATGCGTGGAATGCTGAGATGCAGAGATGATATATTAAGAAGAGCCTTGCTTGTAGTGACCAGTGTAGAGTTGCAAAAAAGGCAACAGATCCCAAAAAGGTGAGTAAACCTCTTCTGACTTAGGTTGACATTTGATTATGCTTGTTTGTTATGGCTCACACAATGATTTTGATATTTGTTTTCCGGCTCGGGTCTGCTCTTGTACCGCCGAGACCGATGTCTCTTTCCAGCTCGGGTCTGCTCTTGTACCGCCGAGACCGATGTCTCTTTCCGGCTCGGGTCTGCTCTTGTACCGTCGAGATCGATGTTTGTTACAGCCCGGGGTCGGGTTACGTCCCACCGAGTCATGCTCATTGGTCTGGGGACGTAACATTCCCCCAGGACCAAGTGATTCTTACAGCTCGAGGTCGGGCGATGTCCCACCGAGTCTGCCCTTTGGACTGGGGACGTAACATTCCCCCAGGACCAAGTGATTCTTACAGCTCGGGGTCGGGCGATGTCCCACCGAGTCTGCCCTTTGGACTGGGGACGTAACATTCCCCCAGGACCAAGTGATTCTTACAGCTCGGGGTCGGGCGATGTCCCACCGAGTCTGCCCTTTGGACTGGGGACGTAACATTCCCCCAGGACCAAGTGATTTTTACAGCTCGGGGTCGGGCGATGTCCCACCGAGTCTGCCCTTTGGACTGGGGACGTAACATTCCCCCAGGACCAAGTGATTCTTACAGCTCGGGGTCGGGCTATGTCCCACCGAGTCTGACCTTTGGACTGGGGACGTAACATTCCCCCAGGACCAAGTGATTCTTACAGCTCGGGGTCGGGCTATGTCCCACCGAGTCTGAACTTTGGACTGGGGACGTAACATTCCCCCAGGACCAAGTGATTCTTACAGCTCGGGGTCGGGCGATGTCCCACCGAGTCTGCCCTTTGGACTGGGGACGTAACATTCCCCCAGGACCAAGTGATTTTTACAGCTCGGGGTCGGGCGATGTCCCACCGAGTCTGCCTTTGGACTGGGGACGTAACATTCCCCCAGGACCAAGTGATTTTTACAGCTCGGGGTCGGGCGATGTCCCACCGAGTCTGTCTTTGGACTGGGGACGTAACATTCCCCCAGGACCAAGTGATTTTTCAGCTCGGGGTCGGGCGATGTCCCACCGAGTCTGCCCTTTGGACTGGGGACGTAACATTCCCCCAGGACCAAGTGATTTTTACAGCTCGGGGTCGGGCGATGTCCCACCGAGTCTGCCTTTGGACTGAGGACGTGACATTCCCCCAGAGCCAAGTACATCTTTCAGCTCGGGGTCGGGTTACGTCCCACCTAGTCAGCCCTTCGGACTGGGGACGTAACATTCCCCCAGGTCCAAGTGCCTTTCTCAGCTCGGGGTCGGGGTACGTCCCACCGAGTCAGCCCTTCGGACTGGGGACGTAACATTCCCTCAGGTCCAAGTGCCTTTCACAGCTCGGGGTCGGGGTACGTCCCACCGAGTCAGCCCTTCGGACTGGGGACGTAACATTCCCTCAGGTCCAAGTGCCTTTCACAGCTCGGGGTCGGGGTACGTCCCACCGAGTCAGCCCTTCGGACTGGGGACGTAACATTCCCTCAGGTCCAAGTGTCGTTCTCAGCTCGGGGTCGGGTTGCGTCCCACCGAGTCAGTCCTTCGGACTGGGGACGTAACGTTCCCCCAGGCCCGAGCATCTCTCACAGCTCGAGACATGATCACATGCCACCGAGCACATCATCGTTAGCTCAGAGGCAAAATTTTCTCCTCACAATCGAGATTGGATCAGTCAGGGGTCAGAACCTCTAAATCTCTGGTACAGATATTACAAGAGAGGAGTCATTTTTAGTTTGGACAACAAGAGGAACTTCATCTCCTGATGGAACGACCCAAGTAAGCAATTTGCTTTGAGGTGGAGAATCATTCTGAATAGGATCAGCATCTCCAATAACCGAGGATATGAAGATAGAAACAGAAGACTTAGTTGATGGAGAAGACAATTTCTCTGTGATTTCTGGAACGACCACCAGCTAGGCGATCAGCACACCATCTTTTTTTATAGTTCCCGGCATCAACTCACAAACTCGTTGTTACTGAGAACTAGGGGACAGATGTTGATGGTGTTTTTCGGGCACTATGTTATTTAAACAACACGACATGGGTAAAAGGGGTAACTCCATTGATCGAGACCGTTAAAGCTGACCCGACAACTTGACGGTAAGAGGCCGAGCACTTTATACTAAAAGGCCGAGCACTTGAGATCGGATGACCGAGCATTATCAGATCGACAGCAGCATTCTCAGTTCAAATGACTATTATGACCGACCTCATGAAGACCGACCAGATAGCGAGATATGCTCCAGAAGATGACACCTTATTCTTGCGGATAAGATGACAAGTTATCCTATTTTCATGGGGAAAACTGGCGAGTCAGAGTCCTAGTAGGATAAAGAAAGTAATGGTATTTTTTGATTAGGAATCCTTATGGGAAAAGGGAATGGTTTTGACTAGGAATCCTAATAGGAAAATGAGACCATCTCCAAATTGGGAATTCTTGTACAAATAGGAATATGATTTCTACACTATTATAAATAGGAGGGTAGAGTGAGTGTAGAATGACAAGTAAAAAGACATCTGAAAATCATCTCAAGAGTGAGGGATTAGAATCATCAAGTTCCGATTTGTAAAAGCAAAGAAGAGACCCGAGGAGTGTATTTGAGTAATAAAAAGGACCACCATGTTCTTGTCCGTGGACGTAGGTCGGATCCCAAAATCCGCCGAACCACGTTAAATCTCTTTGTCGATTGGTGTGTTTTCCCGTCTCCTGCTAAATTTGCTTTTGGTCCCCCATAAACCAAACAAATTCACCGTTGAATGAGGATTACCTCGGAGGTGATATTCCCATATTACCCTGAGATCAAAATCCGCCGTCAACAATATGGTTTCCTTTTTGCATATGTATTAACATTTGTATATTATCATGTATTTAAAAATTAATTGAATAAATTATCTCTATACCAAAATGACGAGCATGACCTTTGGGACGAAGCATGTTGGGTTATGATTTGAATGTGTGTGCGCGCTTAAAAGATTAAAATAAAAAACTTTCGAGAAAATATTAAAGCAAACACAATTTTATTCAAATTGATATTACACATAACAAGCTATGCCGAGAATGGCAAGTACAAACCTATTTATAGACTTAAAGACCGGACTTGAAAGGCGGAATCCAAAATGGAAATACAAACAGTGGATACAATAATTAAAGCAAACATTATTAAAGCTTAAAGATAAGCCAATTGTTATGACTTTTCAAAAGATAAGGAGATTGAGATTAGATTCTTGAAATGTCTTGAAATTTTTGTCGGCTACTTTGTCGGCCATTGCTTTACTTCATGTGTTGATTGACAAACATACCAAAGCAATCATCTTCATTGGGAGGAGTGAAAGATGATGTTAAGTTATCGCTTGTATCATCATCATCATCTTGAGATATTCTAGAGAGTGCGTCTAATAATTGCTTCTTGTATTCTTTTTTATTAGAGGCTGATGCTAAAGAAGCTTGAATTTGACTCTTGCTAAGTTGGAAATATTGATTTTGAAGCTCCATTGAAACTGAATGGTGGATCTTCCAGCAAATTTATGAAACCAATTGATAACTGCATTACAACAGGCATTTTGGTTATTGAAGTCGGGCCACCATTTGATTTTTATAAATCTTGAGAGATGACGAACATGACAACCAGTGATTCTGTTATCGATCTTGAAATTCCACGCCACGATCCAGCAACAATTGAAAGAAGTAAAGAATGATAAAAGTAAATCTTGAGTTTCTTAGGGTTTTTCATATGATCAGATCATAATTTAAAACCTTCTTGAATCTCCTCAGGTATGATAGAGATTTGAGGACCAAAATAATAACACCATTTGAGAAACCATGAATGATCAAAAGCCATAACACAAAGGAAATTGTAACAGACATTTTGATAATCAAAATAATTGAATGTTTGAGGTTCAAAAGGTTGAGAAAAAGTTATTTCTGTAAAGGGATTGGGGTTCTAATCTGTCAAGGATAAGACTTTGGAAATCTTGCATTTTGAATAGGCTATTTGCGAATGATTTTTGGGGTCTCGATTGTGAGTAACATCAATTGAATCGGTATCAACCAAAATGAATTCATAGAATTTTTTGGTTTTCTTGAGATTTTCTGGCAGGAAAATGAAGTGCTTTAGGTAAAACATTATTGACAATTCCTGGAATTAATGATGCGTTTTGTTCTGGTTCAATTATGGCTATAGGGATTGAAATTTCTTTAGGAACATATTGGTTGTTTGAGGGAGAAAGAGATTGAGAGGAAGAGGATAAAGATTTTTGACCTTTGTCTAGGGTATTGGCAGTTGCTTGAGAAAAAATAGGGTTTTTGGAAGTTTTGGATTTTGATTTTGGAGTAATGAATCCTTCAGAGTCTTGAGACAATAATTGGAATTGATTTCTTTGTAATTGAGGAAAATTTTCTTGAGACAAATTTCTCGAGAGACTAGGAACCATGGCATATGATTTTTTTTGACTGTTTTGCTTTCATATGAGTGCCCATTAAGTTGATTAAGCTTTATTCCCTGTAAAAATTCTCTTGTTAAAAAATCTGGCAAAGAGTTTGAAATTCCTTTGATAAATTCAATTTTGATATCAAAATAGGAAAGTATTGTTTGCCATCCTGCAAAAATTTATTTTCAAACAAGATTTTGAACATCTTTCAAAAGTATTTCTTTAGCAGATAAATAATTTATTCGAAGGATAAATTTTTTATTGATTAAATCACCTTGAAATTTTGAAACACATAAAACAATCGATAAAATTTCTTTTTTAATAGTAGAGTAATTCTTATGAGGACCTAGCCAAACTCCATAATGAAATCTAACTAATGAAATTTGATTGTTTATTGACTGTTTGAGAATTCCACCATAACCTATATCAGATGCATCTGTTTCAACTATGAGAGAAGCTTGAGGATGAGGAATTGACAAACAAGGTAGTTCTTTGATATGACGCTTGATTTTTTTTAACTATTTCTGTGTGAACTGAAGACCAAGGTTTCAGATTTTTCCTAAGCCTCTGGTATAATGGCTCACATACTTGACGAAGATTGTGGTAAAAATTTCCTAAACAATTGAGACAACCTAAAAACCTTTGTAATTGGGTTTTGTCTTTGATCTCATCAGGGAATTTGTCAGAGAAGGTTATTGCACGATCAATAGGTTTAATTGTATTTTGAAAAATTTAATGGCCAAGGCATTTGATTTTGGTCTGGAATAATTTCATCTTTGGTGCAGACACAACCAAACCATTTTGCTTAATGATATTAAAAAAAAAAAAATTTAAATGAACAAAATGAGAATGTAAATTTGGTGAAAAAATGAGAACGTCATCAATGTAAACAATGGAGAATTGTGAAACAGGTTTAAGAATGTCATTCATAATATTTTGAAACTCACTTTGAGCATTATTTAACCCCAAAAGGCATAATATTCCATTCATAATGTCCAAACGGGTCATTAAAAGCAGTTTTATACATATCAGATTCATGAGTTTGGACTTGCCAAAAGTCAGATTTCATGTCAAATTTTGAATAAATTGAGGCCTTATATAATAGATTGAGTAAATCTTTTTTATTAGGTATATGGTATCTAATCCATTGCAACACTTTATTTAAGGGTTTGTAATTGATGACTAACCGAGGAGCACCTCGTTCTATTTCATCTTGATTTTGAACATAAAAGCTAAACATAACCAAGAAGATTTTGAGGGTCTAATTAATTTTTTATTGAGAAACGGATCGATTTCATTACGATAATATTGTAGTAATTCTTCATTCATTTGTATTGGCCTTGCCTTTGTTGGAATATTTTTCTCATAAAAATCTTTCTCATATGGAAGAGAAACAATATGTTTCTTTCTAGACCAAAAGTCATTAGGAAGATCAGAACATACCTCAGTATTGAATAAATTTTCCAAAACTTTGATTTTATCTTGAACATCAGGGGTTTTAAGACCCTATTCAATATTTTTATTTTGAATTTTTTTTAGAAAGAAAATTGATATGTTTTTGTTTCTTTTGAATTGCAACAACTTGAAGGAGTTTAATATCCTTTTCACGAGGAGGTTGAATAAATTTAAAAACAACTAATTGTCCACAAATATCTGTGGTTATACCTTCAACAGATACTTGAAATGGATATAGAGTAGTGAAGAAATGAGTTCCAAAAATTATAGGTTCAGTGATGTTTTTGACAAGAATGAAAGTAGATTTGATTTGAAGATTACAATTATTAGCACAGATCTTAGCTTTAGTAAGTTTATATTGAATATTTAATGGCGAACCACTAGCACCATATAATTTTTCAGTTGTTTTTTTTCATAAAATTGAGTAGGTATTAATCTTTCTTCAATGAAATTTTCATCAGCTCCAGAATCAACAAGAGCAATTGTGTCTATTTGCAAAGAATTATCGATGATGATAGTAATTTTAACATGCCATTTTTGAAATAATTTTTTTATTTATTATTCCTAAGAATTCTAAATCTTTTTCCTCTTTTTTACCAGAGGTAGAGGCTTCATTAACTTGAATTTTTAGTAACGTTAACTGAATTTGTTTGTTTTCTTCCTTAGGGATTTTGATTTCATTTTTAATTTCTTTGATTTTTTGGACAAGATCTTGAGTAGTAGTTGGTTGAGAAGTTTGAGAAAATCTTTGATATATATTTTGCATACTATAATTTGAGTCGCGGGAGAGAATTAATGATTTTTCTTCTTTAAACAAAATATCCTTTAATTTGAGTAAATACTCATTTTTATTTTCCGGATCTTCAATTTTATCTATCATGTCCAGAAGAGTTTCTTTATCTTGTCTAGTAATTGTATTTATTGAGTGTTTAGAATCACAATTATCACTTTCATAATATGAAGAATTATAATAATTTTCTTGAATTTTAGATATTTGATCATCAAAATAGTCATTAACATCTGATTCTTCCGCACTTGACTCAATGTGAAGATTGATAAGTTGAGATTGAAGTTCTTCAGATATTTTTATATTTTGGATTTTTTGTTTCATCTTGCATTCATTTTTATAATGTCCAGGTCTACCACATTTATAACAAATTAGAGTAGTTTGACTGGTAGAAACTTGACTTGGGTTTCTACGTTTATGTTTCTTATTTTTATATTTTTCTCTAGAATTTTCCGTTTTAATTTGATAATAAAGTTTATTCTTTTTTCTTGAAATATTTCTTTTCTTGCGTTTGTATTTCTTACTAGATGGTGCAACTATAGGTTGATAACCATATTGAAGACACCAATCTCCTAATTCTCTTTTACCTTGTTTAATTTCGCTCTTAATTTTAGATTTAAGAAGCAAATAGTTAATATGATATTATTGATGTAATTTATTATCTCTCCATAGGTTAGGGTTTCATAGGGAATGTCTCCATTAAATCTAAACCTAATATTGGTTCGTATATTTTCAACAAATAACTTGGGTAAACCACTAATGAATTTTTCTTTCCAATATGTACTTTTACAATCTGTACGTAAATATAATTTTGACAAAAATACATCTTTATACCATCTAAAGTCTTGCATCTTAGGACATCTAAGGTTTTGGAGTATTTCGGATGACCTTTCTTGAAATTGAACAGGTTCTTCAATAAAATATTTAGTTATAGCGAAAACTAAAGTATTGACAACATCTTGTTCCTCGTTAATTGGTTGATTATTTTGATCTCTTTTAACGGCTGTAAGAATTTGCATTCTTTCTTGTTCAGTGAGAAAGTTATCCCACCAACCTTTAATTGACCTGTGAATCCTGTTGTTAATATAATTGTGATGGCATGATCATTATTTCGAGCAAATTTATAAACTTGTGCTGCCATGAGCATTTCATGAAGATTATTGAGGATTTGCGCTTCTGTCATAGTGTCATTCCATCAATATTCCATTCATAAATACTATGGTCATCATAATAACTTTGTGAATACTGATTTATTTCTTCGAATTGAACATCAGGTGAGGTAGGTCTTGGGTAATAATTTATTATTTTGGGCCTCTGAGGTTTGTTATGATAATTTGCTATAGTTTGTGAATCATTTTCTAAAAATTCCAGAAGTTCTTATTGAAATGATTATTCATCATTAATATTATTGATTGGTAAAATATTTGACTTTGAATAATAGGTTACATCTTTTGAAATATTTAATTTTTTATAATTGTTTTTGAATCTGGTCTAAACTATCTTCTGAAGATTTCTTAAAGTTCAATTTTGTATCCTCTTTAAGTTCTATTGGGGGTTTAAAAAGGGAGATTTTAGGATCAAGTTTTGTATATAATCTTTCTCCGGGGTTTTGGAAGAAACAACAGTTTTATAATTTATTGATTCAATTAAAATTGTTTCAACAGTATTTAACTGGGTTGCTATTATGTTTAGTAATTGATTAGAATAATTATTTTGTTGTTGTAGACTACGAATATCGGAAATAAAGATTGAGATTCAAACGTATAATTCAAATTAAGAAAAGAAACTATGTGAAATGTTGGACAAAGTTTTATTTTAATATAATAAGTACGTGAAATTTCTGATTTTTGTGAAAATGAATAGTTTTTGGACAATTATTATATAAGGACAAAGTCTGCGTCAACTAGTGTTAAATAGTTATCTCTTTTAATATTATATGGTTTCCTTTTTGTATATGTATTAACATTTGTATATTATCATGTATTTAAAAATTAATTGAATAAATTTTAGTTTAATAGAAATAAAGTACTACGAATTCAATATTAATAGTTGCCATTAATGACTAATATGAGCAGTTAATACTTAGTAGTATCTTATTATCTTTAAACATAATATTAGTCAAATATTTATTAATTAAAACGATGCAATTAACTAAACATTCAAAATGGTGGCGGTTATGTGATCCGAAATAGGATTGGTAGAATTCCCGTGTTGTTTAGTATAAGATTCCGAATAATTTTTCGTTATAATCATAGAAGCTCAAAGATATATAGAGAATAAATTTATTTATGAGGTCTCATTACATTTATATACATATTTTTTAATTGATATGATTTTCAATTCTAAATAAAATTGGAATCTTCTTATAATACAACACTTAACTTTTTATGATAATTATTTATTGAAATATTATTAGATATATACTTAAAAATATAATTTTTTTAAAATTTGGGATTTTATATGTCCGTCCATTTCACATACTCTTAGAATCGAAATGAGATTCATGATAATTTTCTCTTAACAAATATTGATTTTTATATAAAAATCTTGAATTTATTAAGATTTAAGATCGTAAAAACATCCATACTAAAAAATTAATAAGGATTTAAGATAAATTTTTATCAAAAATCTATAATGAGACGGCCCGTTGAGATTACCAACTCTAGTCAGAAATTTGCCATTGGTAGTGAAAGTGGGGTGAGCTAGAAGAGTCAAAGCACGATCGCTGGCTGCTGGCTAGACCACGTGAAGGGGCACGATAAAGCAAATCGATAAAGGGCCAAAAAATTACATAAGTTTAAGGCTCGGAACCATTCAAAGACCGAGGAAATACTGACCTCATCAAAGAAATTTAGCATATATACTCGTGCAAACCCTCTGTATTTTTTATTTTTTATATTTTTTTTCGGGTTTATGAAAATACCAGAAACTCCACAACAAATTTGATATAATAATAATAATAATAATAATAATATTATTATTATTATTATTGAAATCGTTAAAAACCCCGCCGCCGAATCATCTCTTCCGGGCTTAAGCGGAACAAGTAAAACCCATGACTGTCTCAAATTCTTACAATAAACACACTTCTTAAATTCGAATTAAGAGCCTGAAGGTCAAATAATGAATCTTACACCACCAAGACACGTTCATTGAAGACATAATATAATATTATGTTTGATGGTATATGGATTGTATTATAATTTGTTGACATTTTATATAATTATAACAAAGAAAGATGATTATGTTCGGATCTATTAAACTCTCTAAATATCACTCGTAAAAATGATCATGTTCGCTGAAAATTCAAAATTAATGTTTGGGTGTCATGACTAGCTACCGTTTGACGCAAGGGCAATTTGATCAAAACATTGTGGTGGCGCTGTCTCGTAATTCCCGTGCGTTTAATGATGGCAACTTATGACATCCAAAACTTCAATTATAATATTTTTGAATATGAGATTGAGTTTGATATAGAATATTATATCGAGAGTATAAATTTATTTAGAAATTATGAAATAAGAATTAGAGAATAAGTTATCAAAGAAAAATAATCTCATATTGTTAGATTATAATTTTACGAGAATTTAAACTAATTTATAAATTAATGTTAATTATGTGTTTCGTATAGCGTTTAAATGCTAACTTATAACTACAGTAAATTATACACCAAATGATATATAAATTTCCTGTAAGCAAAATTATTGTCTGATGATAATTGTTATACAATTGGATGTATTAGAGTAAATATAATAGTGGTCGTCGGTGTTATTTGTTATTTAAAGTTAATAAATATAACTTAATGAAATTAAATTATTATAATATAATAATAAAATAAAATAACCATATCTGCACCAAACATTTTCAGACAATTAAATAAACCGAGCGCCAAACACATCATTAGTACTAATTTAATTTAGTTTAGAGACCAAATCTAATCGATATTTAACATATTTTCAATGTTGGTGGTGGATCTTCTCGAGCACTTTTGTTGGATTGACACATTGTGCTTTTGCAACACGAGCTTCACAAATTTGGGCTTCGCAAACATGGCCCAATTATAAATATTTCAATGTTTTTTTTTTTTCCGGATAGATTTTCACAAATTTTGACTTGTTATAAAAATAAGATTAGAGACAGAAAAAGTTCTTAAAGTGTAATGTCGTTGTGTTATACTAATAATTTGATTTTTTTTTTTAAATAAAAATAAAACTTTAATGTAACATATGTTATAAATTTCTAACATCTCTTAGATTATGTTTACCTTTAGATAGTTTATAATGGAATATAAATCAATAAAATATAGTGGAACGGTAATAACTTATCATAATATTATTGGGGAAAATGAGAGATTTATAATGTAATATTCTAAAATATTGTATGATAAATAAAAACTAATTAATTATTAGATAGGTTTGAAAGATAATTATGCACTTTTAGATTCTAAAAAAAAATTATTATTTTAATGTTATTTTTCAACGGACAAATTTATGTTCATTTCAAATAGAATTATTTTTTAAAATTATGTTACATCCTCAACCTTTAATTTAGACGACTTATTTTCAGTAACTCAATACTCTTTTTTATTACACTCATTTACCTTCCCTTTCATTAATATCATCCATCCCTAAAGTATAAGATGCTCGGATCTTAGAAGCTTAACGGCACGATAATGGTGAATTGATAGCGGTCAAGGGCTTCATAAATTAATTTATAAAAACATGCGTTGAAGTAAATATATATCTATATGTAATCACTGCTCAATTAAACTCGTTAAGTTGATCATAAATATATTTTCGTTGTTGTTGTTGTTTTTTTACCCTTTAGAAATCTATTTTTAAATATATTTGTGGAATACTAATTTAAAAAAATTGAAATTATAATTAAAAGGAAACCAACAAACAAATAAAATATAATTTTTTTTTAAAGAAAAAAGACAAGACTTGTTAGCAGGAAATTTAAAAACAAAGGAGACAAATCAGACCTGTCACCTGGGACCCAGTTAAAATGACCAAAGAAGAAGAACATTTAACTAAAACTAAACTTTTAATCCAAAAGTTGTGAAATCAAGATTAACGATCGTCGTGATTTTGATCATGATCATGATCATGATCATGATCATGATTTGTACGATAACATTTGAACCAGTCATTGAATCAGGGGATTGTCTCCAAATCCAAATTCAAAATGTGAAGAAGATTAATAAATTTAAACCAATAGATATAAGTAAAAGATTCCCAGAAACCCGAAGAAGAAAAAGACACACAAGCAAGCAACTACTACTAGAAGAGGGAGTTTTGTTTGTTTTTTTGTTTTTTAAGTGTGTTTATTGTTGGGTGGTTTTGATAATTTTACCCTGAATCTTGTGGTGATTCTAGAACAAAAATGTGAAGGATGTTAATTAATATTTAATTAATATTTATTAATTTATCGGTATTGTTTGTTTTTGTTAGAAAAGAATTGTGAATTCTTACCAAGTAAAATCGATTTTGTTATTTTTGTAAATGAACGTTTTTTCCCCCGAAAGTGTGTTCATAGGAAGCGGGTAGTGAAAACTGACACAAAAAGGAGAGACTGATGGATTTAATTAGTAAAGCAATTATTTTAAAAGGTTTTAATTATTAATTGCACGACTTCGATTTTGTGGTTGATTTTTATTTTTATATTTATTATTTTTAAACTTGAGAAACTTTGAGAGATAGAGAGAGAGAGAG
>SKCR01023575.1:0-43752 GCA_019454045.1 Zanthoxylum bungeanum
CTTCTTTGGATGTCTATTCAGGGTGGCCTTTGTACTCAGGACAGTCTGATGAGATTTGGCATCTCTGCTTGCTCTCGTGTATTCTCTGTGGTTGTTCGAGTGAGGATATTGATCATCTTTTCTTCCAGTGCCTCTATTCTTCTAGGGTTGGTCGTCTGTGCTGGCCATGTGTGGGTTAGATTGGAGTCGCCGAGATTGGTGTCAGACTGTTGGGTAGGTTTCTCTGTTCTCCGGGGCCTCTTTATGTCATCTTCTGGTTCGTCTGTCTTTTGCAGCGTCAGTCTACCATATTTGGAGGGAGAGGAATGCTCTCGCACTCATGATATGCCTCTTCGGCCTGTTTCTGTTCTTCTTTATGATATTGCTTTTGATGTTCGGAATCGTGTTAGCTCCTTAAGAAAGGTAAATCCATCTTATGACAATAAATGGCTTCACCTTTCGTGGCACCTTCCCGATGACATCTTTTGTTGATCTGTTGTAGCCTTTTGGCTTTGTAGCCTTTTGGCTTTCTTCTAGGAGGGCTTGTCCTCTCTAGTGCCTGGGGTATGCCCCTTTGCTCTTTGTATAGTTTTTCTTTGGTTATAATACTTACCTTATCCAAAAAAAAAAAAAAAACAACTGCATTTCAAAGCTCAACAAACAAATTAGTAATAACAAGAAAGTAATACGATATGTAAAATCCTCTCAAGCTCACAATCTCACGTGTTTACACTCAATTATATCTCAATCCACTCGTGTTTGCACTCTATTTTGCTTTCCCTACCCGATACTGTGCTCACACTCACTGCCTTTTACCACTATTGGGTTCTTCCTCAATTCAATTACAAATCAACTCAATTCCCAGAATGGTCAACTAAGATGTAGTCCACAAGCTAGCAGAAACACAATGTATATATAGAGCAGTGGAATAAAGCAAATAAGATAAGTAATCACGGAGACTCAATCGAAAGAAACTTATAGCTAGAGTGCTCAGAATAAGAAAGAATGACGAGTTAGCTAAATGTAATAAATAAGCAAGCAAGCAATCAACGTGTCACTGAAGCAATCTTGTGGTCACTCGCTATAGTGTTTGAGCTCACCTTTCTTTTCTTCTCACACACACTCACAAGTGTTTACACTCCAATGAAACACAATGAAGCACAAAGGATTTCAATTCGGCAATAACACAAATATAGTCTTTCAAGCTCAAACCAATACAAACCAAATCAAATCAATGTAACTCATGTAAAGCAATCCAATCAACTTGCAAATGGTCTAATCAAGCTAAGCACAATGCGACCAATTCTTTTCTTTTTTTTTTCACTTTTTTTTTTCAAAACAAGTAGGTGACTCAGCTGCTTACGTAAGTAGCTTACAAGTAGGTCAAGTAAGCATGTCAATTCGGCAATGGTAAGTTACAACCAACTAAACACTTTTTCCAACTAACTTGGTGATGCAGCAGCTTGCCTCTTCAAGCACCTATCAAATGCAATGATGGCTACTCAAGTTTCCATGTCAAGCTCATGAGTGCTTCCATTTTCAATGTCATGCTAATGATTTCAACACAAATCCAATGTCAAGCTAATGATAGCTCACGCAAATCAGCAAGCACACTTGTTAATTCATGCTTCAACATAAGCACATCAAGCATCTTACTCATGGCAATATGTGTAACAAAGCAACCAGACTTGTCTCACAAAGTTAACAACACACAAGCTTAAGTAAACTTCAGGAGTAAGTCACGGCCTCATCAATCCATAAGCATTTCATTTTGTTTCAACACTCATTCACTCAAATGCCTCACCAACACTCAAAAACACACTTTTTTTCCACACACTTCACAAGATTGCAACAACTTCACAAAGATTGCAAACAAGCTAGTTCAAGCAAATGCTAGGAGTAATGAAGTGCAATCTGATTTTCTCAAAGTAGATATGAACAATACCTATTGAAAACAAGCTAAGTGACATGTATATGGCAAGAACAAAGCAAGGGTGGTGATGGTACTTCCTTGGCCGAATCTGACCTGATGCTTTTTTTTTTTTTTTTTGATTTTTGAAACTAATAACTTAATAACAATGTTAAACACGTCCAGTAAATTACAATTAACAACTAAACACTTGATTCAAGCAAAGAAAACACAAAGCCCCAATTTTGACCTAAGTAGCCAAAGCTTAACTCAAAGAAATACTCATGATCAATCAAAAAATACTCAAGGCAGAATGTTATTCATGATATTTTGATCACAAATCAACAAGAATCAGCAAGAAACAACAAGATCCAACAATGGCCGAATCAAGGTGGAAGTAAAACCTTGATGCCGAAATTAAATCAACAAAGAACAAAGACGAATACAAGATTAAACAACACAAAGGAAAAACAGACCTCAGAACCCTAAGCTCATGATACCAAATGACAAGAACTCACTTGGGTTGGAAACCAAGCAAACCCCAAGCATCTTTCTCTCAAAACCCCAAGAACTTTGAATACTGATTTTGTAGGAACAAAACCCAACCAAGATCAGCCCCTAACCACCATGAAACTCACGTCCATGATAACCACAAGCATGAAATCAGATTGTATTTTGCTAGCAATGGAGACGCCACTAAGTTGCCAAGCTTAGATAAGTCAATTTGAACTTGAAAAGGGGAATCCCTCCCTCAACAAGGTTTTGGGCATAATGGAAAGTTCAAGCTTTTCTCTCTTTCAAAATTCTGTATATTACGTTGGTTCCCAAAAATACAAAGAAGAGTCATATAATAAGGTTACAAAAGAGTAAAAGGCTAAAATGACCCTAGAGCTAAAATTACCAAAAGCCCTAAGTCAAGCACCTCAACCACGACCATTAAGGTCCTTTTGCACCTAAATAAACTTAAAACAAAGATTAGAAGCTAATCTCACTTAAGCTAATTAAGGTGCTTACATGCTATAGTAAATTGACGTGCTTCCGGGTAAGTACAAATCTAAGCATAATTAAGCCTAATGGCATAGTCAACCATGCTAATTACATCATAAATAAAGTCAAAATGTCAAGCACAAATGACAAAAATGCCCCCATTTGGCCGAATTCAACATAGTCCCAAAATGGGTGAAATCGGGTCAAAAGGGTGCTGGTGCTGAAGCTGCTCTGCTATGCTTCAGTCTGAGCTGATCTGGGTCAAATGAAATAGCTTGGGGACCTCTCTGGTTATGCCCATATGTGTCTCTGGTGTGCACTTGACTTGGTTGTTGCAACTGGTCACATAGCTCTGAGCTAGTGCCGCAAAGGCCTCTCTGATCTTCTTTGTTCTTTGGCGTGTGATTGGCCCTGTTGGCAATTGCATGGGTTCTTCCAAGTTGTTAGCTGCATCCTGTAATGTCTCTGGTGTGGTTGGACTCATGTCAGAGGGAAACAAAAGAGAGAGTTAAAAGAGTTTCTACATGGGTGAGGTGAAGCGGGGAAAGCGTTCAAGGCTAGCAAGCTGAAGCTATTGTTAGTCTATAAGGAGCCTCATGTTTATTTTTCTAACACTGACCCTTTGCTTCCTGTGTTTATTTCATCTCTTTTGCAGGATTATAGTGACGTACTGACAGAGGAGATTCCTAGTGGGCTTCCACCCATTAGAGGCATTGAACACCAGATAGACTTCATACCTGGAGCAGTCATTCCTAATAGGCCATCTTATAGGAGCAATCCCGAGGAGACAAATGAGCTACAAATGCAAGTACGGGAATTGATGGACAAGGGGTATGTAAGGAAAAGCATGTGTCCTTGTGCGGTACCAGTGCTTCTAGTCCCTAAGAAAGATGGAACATGGCGGATGTGTGTCGATTGTCGGGCAATCAATAATATAACGGTAAAGTATCGCCATCATATTCCTAGGCTAGATGACATGTTAGATGAATTGCTTGGTTCCAAGGTATTTTAGTAAAATTGATTTAAAAAGTGGATACCATCAGATTCTCATGAGAGAATGAGATGAATGGAAAACCGCATTTAAGACTAAATATGGATTGTATGAGTGGTTAGTTATGCCATTTGGTCTTTCAAACGCACCTAGCACATTTATGAGATTAATGAATCATGTTATATGTGTATTTATAGGTAAGTTTGTTGTGGTATATTTTGATGACATCTTAGTTTACAGTAAGTCAATTGTTGAGCATGAGTTGCATTTGAGGCATGTTCTTGATATGTTGAGACAGGAAAATTTATTGCTAACTTTGCCAAATGCATGTTTTGCATGGATAAAATTGTTTTTCTTGGCTTTGTTGTGAGTGTAGATGGCATCGAGGTAGATACAGAAAAGGTGAAGGCAGTTCAAGAGTGGCCTACACCAATAACAGTAACAGAAATCAGAAGCTTCCATGGATTAGCAAGCTTCTACAGAAGATTTGTAAAAGACTTTAGAAGCATTGCCGCACCATTGACAGGATCTTAAAGGAAAGTTATGTAGTGCACCTATTTTGGCGCTACCCAACTTTGAGAAGACATTTGAAGTTGAACGTGACGCATCCGGGTTAGGTATTAGGGCAGTTCTTATGCAAGAAAAGCGGCCAATAGCCTATTTTAGTGAGAAATTGAACGAAGCAGCTTTGAGGTACCCCACGTATGACAAAGAGTTATATGCACTGGTAAGAGCTCTTGAGACATGGCAACATTACTTGTGGCCTAAGGAGTTTGTGATCCACACAGACCATGAATCATTGAAACATATAAAGGATCAAGGTAAGCTGAACAAGAGGCACGCAAGATGGATGGAGTTTGTTGAATCATTTCCATATATTATACGCTATAAACAAGGTAAAGAAAACATAGTAGCTTATGCACTATCTCGCAGGTATGTTTTACTTACTTCAATGAGTGCTAGAATGTTAGGATTTGACTTGATTAAAGAACTTTATGAATGTGATTCTGATTTTGCTGAGATTTATATTTCAAGTACAAATTCTTCATTTGGAAAGTTTTACATACATAAGGGGCTCTTATTTAAAATGAATAGATTGTGTATTCCTGTTTGTAGTATGCGTGAATTACATGTGAAAGAAGCTCATGGGGGTGGTTTGATGGGGCACGTTGGTATTCTTTAGATGTTTTGCATGAACACTTTTATTGGCCTAGAATGAAACGAGATGTTGACCGTATTTGTGATAGATGTATAACATGTAAGCATGCTAAATCTAAATTGATGCCTCATGGTTTGTATACTCCTTTGCCTGTACGTATTGAACCTTGGGTTGATATATCGATGGATTTTGTATTAGGTTTGCCTATGACAAAGAGGAGTAAAGATTCTATATTTGTTGTGGTTGATAGGTTTAGTAAGATGGCATATTTCATTGCATGTTATAAAATTGATAATGCCATAAATATTGCTAATTTATTTTTCAAAGACATAGTGCGACTCCATGGTACTAAGAATATTGTATCAGATAGAGATATTAAGTTCCTTAGCCATTTCTGGAAAGTGTTGTGGGCTAAATTGGCTACTAAATTGCTATACTCTACCACTTGTCACCCACAAACAAATGGACAAACATAAGTCATTAATATAACTTTATCACAAATGTTACGCACTGTACTTGGTAAAAATCTGAAATCTTGGGAAGAATGTCTGCCATTTATAGAATTTGTATATAATAGGTGCATTTATTCTACTACTTCTTATTCACCATTTGAGATTGTATATGGTTTTAATCCTCTAACTCCATTGGATTTGTTGTCTTTACCTGTTGAGGAGCACAGGAGTTTGGATGGTAAAAAGAAGGCAGAGTTGGTGAAATTGATACATGAGAAAGCTAAGGTGCACATTGAAAAGAAGAATGAGCAATATGCTTCTCATTCCAATAAGGGAAGAAAGCGTGTGGTATTTCAGCCTGTAGATTGGGTTTGAGTACACATGCGCAAGGAGAGATTTCCTGAACAGCGTAAATCTAAGCTACAGCCAAGAGGGGACGGTCCATTTCAAGTCTTGGAATGGATGAATGACAATGCATACAAGCTGGATTTACAAGGTAAGTATAATGTGTCAGCTACATTTAATGTTTCTGACTTAACTCTTTTTTATGCAGGTACAGATTCGAGGTCGAATCCTTTCCAAGTGGGAGGGAATGACATAATCCAGGCCACACATGGAGCATCAAAGGACATGGCCAACAACATAATGGATCCATTGTAAGTACCAGAATGGCCAATCACAAGACAGAAGGTCAAAAGAATCAGAGAAGCAATGGCGGGATTAGTTCAGAGTTTTATGGCCGACTGCAACAAACAAATAGAGACGCATGTGGGCTTCAATGGAGAGGGCCTAAAGCCACTTCACTTGGCCAAAATCAGTTCTGAATGAAGCTTCACAAGCCTTTGAAGACTTGAAGACTTTGGCATTTTGATATAGTTCATCATATACATCCTATTTTTTTAGCATATGTTGAAGAAATAATGCTCTCTTTTTTTCCTCCCCTCTCGGCGATTCTCATCTTCGTCGTGAACCTTAATCTCTCTGGTCTTCTACCAATTTGTTAACTCTCAGTTTCTTTTACTTCTCCACGGCTTGTCTTTTTTCCTTTTCAGTTGCCTTCTCAGATCTACTTTTAGGTTTTCCCTTTGTTTTTCTCAGACCGGTATAACTTTTTTCTTCTCGCCTTAGCCCTTCGTACTCCCTTCTTCTCAGGTCTACTCTCAGATCGATCTTGGTTCTCCTTTTCCGACTACCCCCCCTCGTATCTTTCCCTTTGCTTCGCCTGCTGTTCTTCTCGCCTAGCCCTTCTTTCTCCTTTCTTCTCAGATCTACTCTCAGATCGATTTTGATTCTCCTTTTCCGTCCTGTTGCTCTTTCCCCTACCCTTTAGTATTTTCCCATGCCTCTGTCTGGTGTTCCTTTTGTGGGGCCGCGCCTCCCTGGAGTTGGCCGTAAGGCTGTTAGGGCTGTCTCGGCGGCCGCTTTTGCCTCGCCTCCTTTGAAGCTTGGTTCTGTTTCCATCTCGGTGCCGGCGTTAGTGACCAATTCAGTTGGTGGTCCTACGTGCAGTGTGGTTTCTCGTCAGCATGAATTTGGTGTTTCCCCTGCGGCCGTCAGTGATGATGATAGCTCTGGAATTGGCACTATGGGTACTTCCTTGGGCTGTGTGGTCGAAGGTGATGTGAATTGCTTGATTGAGGAGAGTTTGGTTTCGGGTCCTGGGGTGGAATGTGTCGCTGTTTGTGAGCCGAGTCTAATAGGTGCAAGTGGTCTTGCTGGTTGTTTGGGTAGTAGTCAGACTGGTATTGGCATCAACCTATGTCAGTTAGTGGTTCTGGTCTTGAGGTTGATGAGGGTACTGTTGGATCTGGTTCTGTTCTTGGCGTTGCTGGAGGAGATGCTGGTGGCCTAAATTTATATGTTTCTGGATTTGGCGTAATCCCTGGGTCTGATAGTGTTGTCTGTGAGTCTGGATTTGGTGTTGTAGGGGGGTCTGCGGGCAGTTTGGACTCTGGTGCAGTGGATGTGAAGAATGGATTGAAGATTGGTGAGTCTGGCAGGTTGGGTGAAGCGAGTCTGATTGGTTCTGCTTGTAGTGCCTTGATGGATTCTGTTATTGTGAATGATGGTGCTGTGGGGAGAATGCTGCCCAATTGAGCCGTAGAAGAGTGACTGGTGATGCCTTGGGTGTGTGTCAGGATGCTGTGCCTGCGGCTCCTGTAGTAGTAGGTGGGGGTTATTCTGGTGGTCCTAAGAGTTATGCCTCTGCATTGAATGGTTCTATGGGATTGACCATCTCGATTCGACTTTTTCTTCCACTGCTTTACATTATGTCAAACCTAATATTATTGATGGTAAGATTGTCGTGTGCCCACCTGCAGAAGTTATTGAAGAAGGAAGTGTGTACTGGCGGAATACTTTAGTAGGTTACTTTGTGGGAAAACGACTACCCTTTCATACTGTCAATTCTATTGCACACAAGTTATGGGGAAGGATGGGTTTGCTAGAAGTTCTTACATCCGATAATGGTTTCTTTTTGTTTAGATTCAATACCTTCAAGAGGCTAATGTGGTGTTGGATGGAGCCCTTGGCATATGGCTAATAGACCGTTGGTTCTAAAACTTTGGCATCCAAATTTATCTTTGACTAAGGAGGACCTCTTCAAGGTTCCGGTCTGGATCAGACTTTTTGACCTACCTTTTCCTTTATGGACGGCGAAAGGGATTAGTTGTGTAGCCAGTGCAGTTGGGAGACCTCTCAATGCTGACCATATTACCCTATCCAGGAAACGACTCAGTTTCGCTGTGTTTGTGTTGAGATTGATGCCCGGAACCCCCTTGTCGAGGAGATTGTTTTCCAATACCCTAATGGCACTAGGGTTCCTATTATGGTTGAGTTTGAATGGGTTCCTGTAAAATGTTCTACTTGTGAAGTTTTTGGCCACTCGGTGAACTCTTGCCCTAAAAAGGCACATAGCAAGGAGATTAAAAAACTTGCTCAGCCCGTTATTCCCAAGCCATCTATTCCGTCTACGGATAAGGATGCTACGATTGTTTCTATTAAGGATCAGGAGGGGGCCTGGATCCCGGTCACTAAAAACAAGAAAGGTAAGGGTACTTCTTTGATCCCTCATGTTAGTTCGAGTGGTGTTTTGCCTCAGAATGCTGATAGAACTCTTGTTTTGGGAGAGTGTTCTTCTAATGTGTTGGACTCGACTCTGGTTACTCCTTCTTGGCCTGTGGTTTCTTCTGAGACAGTTTCTGTGGAGACAGATGGTAATTTGAAAGGTGAGTGTTCCCTTGATTCTTCACATCTTGTTGAGGATCACCCTACTTCTGAGTTAAATGAGTGCTCGCCTTCTGTAGCTTATGATTCGCCCACTCCTATGGTTAACAGTTTGGCTATTAAGGCTGTTGATTCCCTGGACTTTAAGAAATTGGCTTATGGTAACAAATATAAAAAGAGTTCTGGTGGTAAAAGGAGTCAGAAGTGGAAGTCCCATAGGGGGGTAGTCGACGTTGATTCGTGGGTTTGGATTTTTTTCATCTGTTTTAATGATTTTTGGTTGTTGGAATATTAGGGGTCTCAATGACCATTAAAACATGCTGAAGTTAGGAGGTTTCTTTGTGATGAGAAGCTCTCGTTGTGTGGTTTAGTTGAAACCAAGGTTAAGGAGGTTAATTTTATGAATGTCTCTCGTGTGATAAATCCTTCATGGAATTTTTTTGCCACTCTGATATTTGCCCGTTCGGTCGTATCTGGGTTTGTTGGAACCCTAGTGACGTTGTTGTTAGCATTATTCAGTCCTCAGCTCAAGTTATCCATTGTCGTGTGACTCATATTTTCTGGGATGTGGAATTGTGTAGTTTCAGTGGTTTATGGTGAGTGTGACTACGAGAAGCGGCGGGAACTTTGGGCTGACCTGATTACTAGTGGTAGTATTTATGATGATTCCCCGTGGCTTGTTTTGGTGACTTCAATGCCATCCGTTCTCCGATTGAGCATTGTGGTGGATTTGTGGCTTGGCCAGCTTGGAAAGATGATTTGGGTTGCTGTTTGGGTCAGGCTGGTTTGGATGATCTTCAGTTCTCTGGTTGTAAGTTTACTTGGTTTAATAAGCAGATTCAGTCCCCTATTTGGCGCAAGTTGGACCGTGTTCTTGTTAATTCTTCTTGGGAGTGTCTTTTCCCGGGTTCTTCTGCCCGCTTTCTTCCTCCCCGAATTTCTGATCACTCTCCTATGGTTGTTAAGCTTGCAGAGCTCCCTAAGAGGAAAATCCCCTTTAAGTTCTTTCAGTTTTGGGTGGATCATCCTGATTTTCTCTCTGTTGTGGCTAAGGCTTGGGATATTGATGTTCATGGTACTCCGATGTTCCGTTTATGTTGTAAGCTGAAGAATGTTAAGTTGGCATTGAAGAAATTTAATGTTGAGCATTTCTCTAAGATTTCGTGTCGAGTTTTGGAGATTAGGAAGGAGCTGGACAGAGTGCAGTGTGCTTTACAGGACTACCCTAGTGACCCTGCTCTGCTAGCTGAAGAAGCTCGTCTTTCGTTAAGTTATGGTGTTTTGAGTCGGGCTGAAGAAGGCTTCAATAGACAGAAATCTCGTGTTCAGTGGCTTAACCTTGGGGATCATAATTCTAAATTCTTTTTTACCGCTATGAAGAGTTTTCACGGTCGTAGTAAGATTACTTCTATTACTAAGGAGGATGGGACCCGTGTGGAGGAAGATGTTTTGGTTAGAGATGAGATTGTTTTTTTTTGAGACCCTTTTAGGTCCTCAGCATGGTCAGCAGGATTTTGATAGGGTGGCCCTTCAAGCTGCTATTACTAGACACGTGACTGCTGAGCAGAGTGTGGCTCTTTCTCGGGAGGTTTCGGATGAGGAGATTAAGGCTGTCCTGTTCGGTTGAAGGACAATAAAGCTCCAGGTCCAGATGGGTTTAATTCGGGTTTCTTTAAGAAGTGTTGGAATATTGTGGGGAATGATGTCCTATGTGCTATTCACTCATTCTTTTCTTCTGGGCGTCTTTTGAGGCAGTTAATGCTACATCCATTGCTCTGATTCCTAAGATTCCTAATCTTCCCAGGTTAAGGATTATAGGCCTATTTCTTGTTGTAATACTATTTACAAGTGCATTGCTAAGCTTATTGCGAATAGAATCAAGGTTATCCTCCCATCAGTGATAGTCATAATCAATATGCTTTTGTCGCTGGAAGGCGTATCAGCGACAATATTCTTTTGTGTCAGGAATTGGTTCGGAATTATCACCGGAATGGCAGTTCCCCGAGATGTGCTCTTAAGATTGACTTGATGAAAGCTTATGACACTGTTCGTTGGGATTTTTTGTTGAGGTTTTGCGGACTGTTGGTATTCCAGAGAGGATGGTGTTTGGATTCAGGAGTGTATGACTACTACTAGATTCTCTGTTTCTATTAATGGAGAGCTGCATGGTTTCTTCTCTGGGGGTCGTGGGTTGCGACAAGGTGATCCTATGTCTCCTTATCTTTTTGTTTTGGCTATGGAAGTTTTGTCAGGTCTTCTTGTAATATGGCTACTAATCCGGGTTTCCAGTTCCACTGGCGATGTTCTAAGGACCGTCTTACTCATCTATGCTTTGCGGATGACCTTATGATTTTTTGTAAAGCATATGCATCCTCTGTTTCATTGATCAAAGATTGTCTTGGGCAGTTCAGTGGTTTATCAGGTTTAATCCCGAATCCAGCTAAAAGTCATTTCTTCTCCTCTGGTATCTCTTCTACCCTGCAAGGCCAGCTGCGTGATGTGTTAGGGTTCCAGGTAGGGATTCTTCCCTTGCGGTATTTGGGTGTCCCTTTGATCTCTACTAAACTTAGGACCTCTGATTGTGCTTCTCTTGTGGATCGTATTGTTATACGTGCTAAAAGTTGGAGTTGTAAGTTTCTCTCTTACGCAGGTCAACTTCAGCTTATTAAGTCTGTTTTGTTCTCCATTCAAGTTTATTGGTCTTCTTTATTTATTCTTCCTAAGTCTGTGATTAGGAAGGTGGAGACGATCCTGCGTTCCTTCCTTTGGAAGGGTAGTGCGCTTACCTCTTCTGGGCAAGGGTAGCTTGGAGCAAAATTTGTTTACCTCTAAAGGAGGGGGGATTGGGTATTAAGAGTCTGGATTCTTGGAATGGAGCGGCTATTGTCAAGCATATCTGGTTTCTCTGTTCTGGCCAGGTTTCCTCTTGGTCAATTTGGGTTTACTCTTATTTGTTGAGGGGAGAAGCTTTTGGGAGATCCCTTGTCCTTCTGACTGCTCTTGGAGTTGGCGTAAGATTTTGGAGCTTCGTTCTTGGTCCCGTCGGCGGATGAGAGTGAGGATTGGGAATGGTGAGAAGACTTTATTGTGGTTTGATTATTGGCATCCTCTAGGCCCGATTGTGGACACGTTGGGCGAGAGAGTGATTTATGATTCTGGCTTGGATAGAATGGCCACAGTTGCTTCCATTATCTCTGATTCTGCTTGGCATTGGCCCCCTTCTAGATCTGCTGCTCTTGTAGATTTGGCTCAGTCTCATCTACCGTCTCCTTCTAGTTTGAGGGAGGATGTGCTGGTTTGGGAGGACGATAGAAATGGGAAGATTTTCTGTGGATAGTGCCTGGAATGCTATGAGGTCAAGGAGACCCGAGATGCCTTGGTCTCGAGTTGTTTGGTTCCGGAAAGCTATTCCCCGCCATTCTTTCTTCTTTGGATGACTATTCAGGGAGGCCTTTGTACTCAGGACAGTCTGATGAGATTTGGCATCTCCGCTTGCTCGCGGTGTATTCTTTGTGGTTTTCGAGTGAGGACATTGATCATCTTTTCTTCCAGTGCCTCTTTTCTTCGAGGGTCTGGTCGTCTGTGCTAGCCATGTGTGGGTTAGATTGGAGTCGCCGAGATTGGTGTCAGACTGTTGAGTGTTTTATGTCAGTTCTCTGATGCTCTTTACGTCACCTTCTGGTTCGTTTGTCTTTTGCAGCGTCAGTCTACCATATTTGGAGGGAGAGGAATGCTCGCACTCATGATATGCCTCTTCGCCTGTTGTTTCTGCTCTTCTTTATGATATTGTTTTTGATGTTCGGAATCGTGTTAGCTTTTTACGTAAGGTGAATCCATCTTATGAAAATAAATGGCTTCACCTTTCATGGCACCTGCCCGATGACATCTTTTGTTGATCTTTTGTAGCCGGTTGCTTTCTTCTTGGAGGGCCTGTCCTCTCTAGTGCTTGGGGCATGCCCCTTTGATCTTTTGCTTGTAGCCTTTCGACTTTTCTTCTAGGAGGGCTTGTCCTCTCTAGTTGCCTGGGGTATGCCCATTTGCTCTTTGTATAGTTTTCTTTTGGTTATAATACTTACTTTATCCAAAAAAAAAAAAAGACTTTGGCATTTTTGTAATTTCATCTTTAGGGGCATTATTGTTTTATGCCTTTAGGATTTCTTTTTGTAACACTATTTAAGCTTGATTTCTTCCTCATTTTAGGGTAATCACGAAATTGTAAGGAAAAACACAAAAGCTTATGCTTTGGCTATGGCCGAATTTCTTGTAAGGGAGGGATTCCCCTTTTCAAGTTTGAATCGACTTATCTAAGTTTAGAAAACTTAGTGGCATCTCCATTTGCTAGAAAAACACACTGATTTCAGGTTTTGAGTTATCATAGGCAACGTTTCATGGTGGTTTAGGGCTGATCTTGGTTGGGTTTTGTTTTTACAAAATCAATGATTAAGGTTCTTGGGGCTTAAGAAGAATACTTGGGGTTTGCTTGGTTTTCAAATCCAAGTGAGTTTCTTGTCACATGTTATGCGTGCATTTTATAGGTAGGTTTGTTGTAGTTTATGAGAATATTACTCATTCGAAGCATAATCTTGATGTGTTAAGGTAGAAGAAACTGTATGATAACATTGGTAAGTGCACTTTTTGTATGGATAGAATGGTTTTCCTTGGTTTTATTATAAGTGTAGATGACATCGAAGTTGATGAGGAAAAGGTAAAGGCAATTCAGGATTGGCCTACACCGACAACTGTGACCGAAGTCAGAAGCTTCCATGGATTATCAAGCTTCTACCGTAGATTTGTTAGAGACTTCAGCAGTATTGCAGCACCACTGACAGATGTAGTGAAGAAAACTATTGGCTTCAAATGGAAGAAGAGATGGAGCGTGCACTCCAGGATCTTTGTTTTTGGATAAAGTAAGTATATTAACAAAAATATACAAAAGTAAATGGGCATACCCTAGACAATTAAAGAGCACATGCCCTCCTAGCAGAGAGCCAAAAGCTAAAATAATACAAAACCATCAGAAGATGTCATCGGCCAGGTGCCAGGAGAGGTGAAGCCATTTATTTTCATAAGATGGTTTCACCCTCCTCAATAAACTAGCACGAGTCCAAACAGAAAACATAATATCACTAAGTAGAACACTGACAGGGGGGGGGGCACACCATGAGTGCGAGCATTCCTCTCCCTCCAGATATAGTAAACTGACGCTGCAAACGAAAGCCGAATAAGAAGATGACAAAATGAGCCGTCAATGTACTGATACATCCACTAAACAGTCTGCATCAAAATCTGAAAACTCCAATCTAACCCACGCATAGCCAGCATAGTCGTCCAAACCCGCGAAGAGAAGGAGCATTGGAAAAAATGAGATCAACGTCCTCCTCTGAACAACTACAAAGGACATATCTCGAGCAAGTAGAGATACTAAAACTCATCAGACGATCCTTAGTACAAAGGCCACCCTGAATAGTCAACATAGTAGAAAGGAATGGCGCATAATAGCCTTATGAAACTGAACAACCTGAAACCAATTCATCAAAGTATCCCTCGTCCTCATAGCATTCCAAGCATTGCTCACTGTAAAATCCCTCTACCGTCATCCTCTCAAACCAACTCATCATCCCTCATACTAGAAGGATCCGGGAGAAGGGACCGGGCCAACTCAACAAGGGTAGCAAACCTAGCCGAAGGCCAACGCCAAGAAGAGTCCAAATCCAGCCCACCATTCTCTCTGAAAAACCAAAAGTCTCCAAAACCTCAACCATAAAATCCCAACGGACAGTATCATAAGCTTTCATCAGATCAATCTTAAGAGCACATCTAGGGGTTCCACCACTCCGATGGTAATTTCTCACCAGCTCCTGGCACAATAAAATATTATCGCAAATACGCCACCCCGCAACAAAAGCAAATTGGTTAG
Source organism: Zanthoxylum bungeanum (assembly GCA_019454045.1). Lineage (NCBI taxonomy): Eukaryota > Viridiplantae > Streptophyta > Magnoliopsida > Sapindales > Rutaceae > Zanthoxylum > Zanthoxylum bungeanum. Next base: position 14,620 of record SKCR01023575.1, read on the forward strand.
AGCTAATCACTGAAGGAAGGACAATTTTAATCTGATTCGCAATAAGCTTGGCAATACACTTATAAATTGTGTTACAGTAGGAAATAGGTCGAAAGTCCTTAATCTGTGAAGGGTTGGGGATATTCGGAATCAATGCAATAGCCGTGGCATTAACCTACTTCAAAAGACGCCCTGAACAGAAGAATCATGAATAGCACAAAGAACATCATCCCCTATAATACTCCAAGTCTTCTTAAAGAAACCCGAATTAAACCCGTCGGGGCCAAGATCCTTATTGTCCTTCAGAGAAAACAAAACAGACTTAATCTCCTCATAAGAAACCTCCCGGGCAAGAGTCTCCTCTGCTCAACAGACACATGCTTAGTAATAGCGGAATGGAGAATATCTCTATCAAAATCCTGCTGACAAGGTCGGGGCCTCAAAGAGTCTCATAAAAAAATACAATCTCCTCCCTAACCAAAACATCAACCTCCACACGAGTCCCATCCTCCTTTGTAACAAAAGTAATCTTACTAAGACAATGAAGACTCTTCATAACAGTAAAGAAGAATTTTGAATTCTGATCTACTCCGTTGGACCATTCAAAACTTTAGCATAACTCTGATTACGTACAGATCCAATGCCCCCCAACCCCGAAGGTTTCGGTACTAGGACCATTCAGCCTCTCGGCAACTGAAAGTAGCGGCAGTAGATGCAGAATTCATTATGCCATGTTGACATGATCCAGGCCGACAACAAACCAAAGGACGCATTAAAGTACCAGAAGGGCCAATTACGAGGCAGAGGACCAAAAGACTCAGAGAAGCAATGGCGGGATTAGTTCAGAGTTTTATGGCCGACTGCAACAAACAAATAGAGATGCATGTGGCTTCGATGGAAAGGGCCCAAAACCATTTCACTTGGCCCAAATCAGTTTAGAATAAAGCTTCCTAGGCATTTGAAGACTTAAAGACTTGATATTTGTGTAATTTCGTTTTTAGGGGCATTGTTGTCTTTATGCCTTTAGCGTTTCTTTTTGTAACACTATTTAAGCTTACTTTCTTCTTCATTTGAAGTAACCAACGAATTTGTAAACTCAAAAGCTTAAAGCTTTGGCTATGGCCGAATTATTGTAAGGGAGGGATTCCCCTTTTCAAGTTTGAATCGACTTATCTAAGTTTGGCACACTTAGTGGCGTCTCCATTGCTAGCAAAACACTACAAGGATTCATCTTAAAGGTTCTCAAGGGCAAGTTCTTTGTGGCCTTGGAAGGGTTTTGTTTCTACAAAATCATATTCGCGGTTCTTGGGGTTCTGTCCGTTGCTTGGGGTTTGCTTGGATTTCGAATCCAAGTGGGTTTCTTGTCATTTGGTATCTAGAGCTCAGGGTTCCAAGGTATGATTTTTCTAACTTTCCTTTTGTTTGATTCTGTTTTTCTTTTGTTCTTTGTTATTTTCGTTTCAGTTCTTGTTGGATCTTGTTGCTGTTTTTGTTTTGTTTATATTCTGGATCTGGTTTTGTTGTGAAGCATATTCTGGATCTGGTTTTGTTGTGAAGCATATCAGTTCATCTTTTCCAATTCTGGGTTTATGTTCTGTTCTTCCTGTCAGTTCGTCATAGTTGCATATCAGTTCATCATTTTCCAGTTCTGGGCTTCTGTTCTGTTCTTCCTATCAGTTCAGTTCGTCATAGTCATTCTGTTCTTTAGCATATGTTTAAGAAATAAGCATGTTCTTTGGCGGCTGTGTGTTTTGTTTCTAAAACCCTAGTGCAGTGTGAAATCAGACCCTGAAAACTAAGTGAAGTCTGAAATCAGACCTAAAACGTAACCTTTGAAATCTGCCTCTGAAATCAGACTCTGGGTTCAGACCCTGAAACTTAACCATTGAATCAGACTCTGAGATCAGACCCTGAAACTTAACCATTGAATCAGCCTCTGAGATCAGACCCTGAAACTTAGCCTCTGAAATCAGACCCAGACCAGTAACCTCTAAAATCAGACCCATACCAATAGCCTCTGAAATCAGACCCTAACCAGTAACCTCTGAAAATTAGCCTCTGAATTCAGACCCTGAAATCAGACCCTTATTCGACTCTGAAATCAGACACTGACCAGCAGCCTCTGAATTCAGACCCTGGATTCAGACCATCATCAGACTCTGAAATCAGGCTTTGAAAACCAGCCTCTGAAATCAGAACCTAAATCAGCCTCTGAAATCAGAACCACATTTAGCATCTGACGGTATAAAAAAAAAAAGAAGAAAAAAGAAAAAGGGACTTGAGTGATAGTGATCACTTGAGCGAAAAAAAATAAATAAAAAAATAAGCATGAAATAAGCTTATTGAAGAAATAAGCATGTTCGTCATATACATTTTGTTCTTTAGCACATGTTGAAGAAATAAGCATGTTCTTTGGCGGTTGTGTGATTTGTTTCTAAAACCCTAGTGAAATCAGACTCTGAAATCAGACCCTGAAACTTAGCCTCTGAAATCAGACCCTGAAACTTACCCTCTGAATTCAAACCCTGAAACTTACCCTCTGAAAAAGAGTAAAAAAGTGAAATTTTTTGGTTGAATTTAGTTTGTTCCATATTATCATTTAGGTGCCCGTGGAGGGTATTCCATCAAAATTTTTATAGAGGTGCCAAATTTTCTCCCGAAATTGCATACGACCGTGAATTTGCATGCTTATTTTTTTCCATTGTGCTAATTGTTTACTCCTTATTTCTAATTACTCTAGCTTAAGTATTATTGATTGAGTCTCCGTCATTACTATTCCTGTTCGTGTTTGTTTTCCGCCTGCCCTATATATATATATATTGTTGGGTCTGTTGTGTTCATGCTAGCTTGAGGACTACATTTGGTTTGTTTTCTTGGATTGAGTGTGGTTCACTTTTGAATTGAGGACGAACTCAAGAGTGGTAAAAGGCAATGATTGTGAGCACAGTATCGGGTAAAAGCCAATAGAGTGCAAACACGAGTGGAGTGATATCATTCGAGTGTAAACACGGAGATTGTGAGGATTTAGATATTTGTTTTACTTTCTTGTTATTAATAATCTGTTTGTTTAGTGTTGAGATGGCAGGTCTAACTACTGATGAAAAGCTTGAGGCTTTGTGACATGAGTCCAACCACACCAGAGACATTACAGAATGCAGCTAACAACTTGGAAGAACCAACGTAATATACAGAATTTTGAAAGAAAAAAAAGCTTGAGCTTTCCATGGCTATGGCCAAAACCTTGTTGAGGGAGGGATTCCCCTTTTCAAGTTCAAATTGACTTATCTAAGCTTGGCAACTTAGTGGCGTCTCCATTGCTAGCAAAATACAATCTGATTTCATGCTTGTGGTTATCATGGACGTGAGTTTCATGGTGGTTAGGGGCTGATCTTGGTTGGGTTTTGTTCCTACAAAATCAGTATTCAAAGTTCTTGGGGTTTTGATAAGATGCTTGGGGGTTTGCTTGGTTTCCAACCCAAGTGAGTTCTTGTCATTTGGTATCATGAGCTTAGGGTTCTGAGGTCTGATTTCCTATCATTTGTGTTGTTTAATCTTGTATTCGTCTTTGTTCTTTGTTGATTTAATTTCGGCATCAAGGTTTTACTTCCACCTTGATTCGGCCATTGTTGGATCTTGTTGTTTCTTGCTGATTCTTGTTGATTTGTGATCAAAATATCATGAATAACATTCTTCCTTGAGTGTTTTTTGATTGATCATGAGTATTTATTTGAGTTAAGCTTTGGCTACTTAGGTCAAAATTGGGGCTTTTGTGTTCTTTGCTTGAATCAAGTGTTTAGTTGTTAATTTATGTTACTAGCACGTGTTTAACATTGTTATTAAGTTATTAGTTTCAAAAATCAAAAAAAAAAGAAAAAAGAAAAGCATCAGATCAGATTCGGCCAAGGAAGTACCATCACCACCCTTGCTTTGTTCTTGTCATATACATGTCACTTAGCTTGTTTTCAATAGGTATTTTTTTTTTTTGGATAAGGTAAGTATTATAACCAAAAGAAAACTATACAAGAGCAAAGGGGCATCCCCCAGGATCTAGAGAGGACATGCCCTCCTAGAAGAAAGCCAAACGGCTACAAGAGATCAACTAAAGATGTCATCGGGCAAGTGCCACGAAAGGTGAAGCCATTTATTGTCATAAGATGGAGTCACCTTACGTAAAGAACTAACACGATTCCGAACATCAAAAACAATATCATATAGAAGAACAGAAATTGGCCTAAGAGGCATATCATGAGTGCGAGCATTCCTCTCCCTCCATATATGGTAAACTGACGCTGCAAAGGACAGACGAACCAGAAGATGATATAAAGAGGCACCGGAGAACTGACAAAGCCACTCAACAGTTTGGCGCCAATCTCGACAGCTCCAATCTAATCCACACATGGCTAGCACAGACGACCAAACCCTCGATGAAAAGAGGCACTGAAATAAAAGATGATCGATGTCCTCACTCGAAGCCGTGACTTACTCCTGAAGTTTACTTAAGCTTGTGTGTTGTTAACTTTGTGAGACAAGTCTGGTTGCTTTGTTACACATATTGCCATGAGTAAGATGCTTGATGTGCTTATGTTGAAGCATGAATTAACAAGTGTGCTTGCTGATTTGCGTGAGCTATCATTAGCTTGACATTGGATTTGTGTTGAAATCATTAGCATGACATTGAAAATGGAAAGCACTCATGAGCTTGACATGGAAACTTGAGTAGCCATCATTGCATATGAGAGGTGCTTGAAGAGGCAAGCTGCTGCATCACCAAGTTAGTTGGAAAAAGTGTTTAGTTGGTTTGTAACTTACCATTGCCGAATTGACATGCATACTTGACCTACTTGTAAGCTACTTACGTAAGCAGCTGAGTCACCTACTTGTTTTGAAAAAAAAAAGTGAAAAAAAAGAAGAAAGAGAATTGGTCGCATTGTGCTTAGCTTGATTAGACCATTTGCAAGTTTATTGGATTGCTTTACATGAGTTACATTGATTTGATTTGGTTTGTATTGGTTTGAGCTTGAAAGACTATATTTGTGTTATTGCCGAATTGAAATCCTTTGTGCTTCATTGTGTTTCATTGGAGTGTAAACACTTGTGAGTGTGTGTGAGAAGAAAAGAAAGGTGAGCTCAAACACTATAGCGAGTGACCACAAGATTGCTTCAGTGACACGTTGATTGCTTGCTTGCTTATTTATTGCATTTAGCTAACTCGTCATTCTTTCTTATTCTGAGCACTCTAGCTATAAGTTTCTTTCGATTGAGTCTCCGTGATTACTTATCTTATTTGCTTTATTCCACCTGCTCTATATATACATTGTGTTTCTGCTAGCTTGTGGACTACATCTTAGTTGACCATTCTGGGAATTGAGTTGATTTGTAATTGAATTGAGGAAGAACTCAATATTGGTAAAAGGCAGTGAGTGTGAGCACAGTATCGGGTAAAAGCCAATAGAGTACAAACACGAGTGGATTGAGATATAATTGAGGTAAACACGTGAGATTGTGAGCTTGAGAGGATTTTACATATCGTATTACTTTCTTGTTATTACTAATTTGTTTGTTGAGCTTTGAAATGGCAGGTGTTAGTTTAACCGTCGATGAGAAGCTTGCAGCTATGGATAAAAAGTTTACAGATATGATGGAGAATATGAATGCTGCATTGGAAAGGTTGTCCAAGAGTGTAGAGAGTATTCAGTCGGGCAGTGTTCCCAGAGCACCACCACCTCAGAATGTACCACCACCTCATAATGTACTACCACCTCATAATGTACCACCACCTCATAATGTGCCACCACGTCGAGTACCACCGCAACATATACCATCAGATGAAGAAGAAGCCGAGAATGACTTTGATGATTTTGATGATCTTGATGATGTTGAGGAGAGGTTTCAGCCTAGACAAGATAGGAGGCATGGTAGGGGGTTTGGTAGAGGGTGTGATAGGAGGTTTGATGGGAGACATAATAGGAGGGATAGACGATTTGATGATAGAGGTGCATTTGATGATAGGCGAGGGGATTATAATCGAAGGGGTTTTGGTAGACGAGGGGACTTAGATGGAGATCTAGGTAGCATTAAAATCAAGATACCAACCTTTCAGGGGAAGAATGATCCCGAGGCTTATTTGGAATGGGAGAAGAAGATTGAGCTGATATTCAATTGCCATCACTACTCAGATGTGAAGAAAATCAATCTGGCAGCTATTGAGTTTACTGATTATGCCATGATATGGTGGGATCAGATTGTTGCTACTCGGAGAAGAAACTATGAGAGACCAGTTCAGACTTGGGAAGAACTCAGAGGTCTTATGAGGAAGAGGTTCATTCCGAGCCATTACTACTGTGAGTTGTATCAGAAGCTACAACATCTGTATCAGGGTACCGAGAGTGTTGATGATTACTACACAGAGATGGAAGTTGCCATGATCAGGGCAAATGTAGTTGAGGATGCAGAGGCTACTATGGCACTGTTTCTTGGAGGCTTAAATAGAGAGATTGCCAACATGGTGGAGTTACATCATTATGTTGATTTGGAGGACATGCTTCACATGGCTATCAAGGTAGAGAGACAACTCAAGAAGAAGGCCACATCCAGATTTGGTACTCAGACTACTTCTACTTGGAAGGGGAAATGGGTTCCGAATGAGAAGCGAGATGAAGGCTTTAACAAGCCTATAGGTGATTTCAGTGGAGGCTTTAACAAGCCTAGGGCCGAACCTAGTGGCAAGGGTAAAGAGGCTGCAGAATCGAGTAAGCCTAGACCTAAACCTGAGGGTACAGCTACGAGAACTAAGGATGTCAAGTGTTTCAAGTGTTTGGGCATGGGTCACTATGCTTCACAATGTCCCAATAGGCGCACCTTAGTGATTGACAAGAGCAGAGATGTGTACTCTACAGATGATGAGGTAGAGGATGAGATGCCGGAGTTAGAAGATGCTAGTGACCACGAGGGAGTTGCATACCCTTTAGATAACTTATCCCTAGTTGTTAAGCGTGCTTTGACAGCACAAGTTGTTGAGGATGAGAGTGATCAGCAGAGGGAGAACATATTCCACACCAGATGCCGTGTTGAATGGTAAGGGTTGTAGTATGATTATAGATGGAGGCAGTTGTACCAATGTGGCTAGCACGGCTTTGATTGAGAGATTGGGGTTGAGTTGCTTGAAGCACCCCAAGCCTTACAAGTTGCAGTGGTTAAATGATTGTGGTGAAGTGAAGGTAACGAAGCAGGTATTATTGAGCTTTACCATTGGGCCTTACACATATGATGTTCTATGTGATGTGATTCCGATGCATGCGGGTCATATACTTTTGGGGAGGCCGTGGCAGTTTGATAAGAAGGTGATTCATGATGGTTCAAGAATAAGTATTCATTTCAACATAAAGGGAAACCCATTACACTATACCCACTTACACCAAATCAAGTCCATGAAGATCAGGTTAAGTTGCAACTTGAGAGGGATAAAGAGAGGGCGAGTGCAAACACTAACTTGGGGGAAACTAGTGAGAGTGTGAAAAATAAGGCCAAGGCCGAGAGTTTACCCAAGGGAAGTGAGAGTGAAAGTAAGGGGGATACCAAAGGGAGAGTGAAAAGAAGTTTCTACATGGGTGAGGGTTAAGCGAGGAGAGCTTTCAAGACTAGCAGCCTGATGCTATTGTTAGTTTACAAGGAGCCCCATGTTTATTTTTCTAACACTGACTCTTTGCTTCCTATGTCTATTTCATCTCTTTTGCAGGACTACAACGATGTACTGATTGAGGACATTCCTTGTGGGCTTCCACCCATTAGAGGCATTGAGCACCAGATAGACTTCATACCTGGAGCAGTCATTCCCAACAGGCCATCCTATAGAAGCAATCCTGAGGAGACAAAGGAACTTCAACGGCAAGTGCGGGATTTGATGGACAAGGGGTATGTAAGGGAAAGCATGAGTCCTTGTGCAGTACCAGTGCTTCTAGTTCCTAAGAAAGATGGGACATGGCGGATGTGTGTTGATTGTCGAGCCATCAATAATAAAACGGTAAAGTATCGCCATCTTATTCCTAGGCTAGATGACATGTTAGATGAATTGCATGGTTCCAAGATATTTAGTAAGATTGATTTGAAAAGTGGATACCATCAAATTCGCATGAGAGAGGGAGATGAGTGGAAAACCGCATTCAAGACCAAATATGGATTATATGAATGGTTAGTTATGCCATTTGGTCTTACAAACGCACCTAGCACATTTATGAGATTAATGAATCATGTTATGCGTGCATTTATAGGTAAGTTTGTTGTGGTATACTTTGATGACATCTTAGTTTACAGTACATCGATTGAGGAGCATGAATTACATTTGAGACATGTACTTGATGTTTTACGAAAAGAACAACTGTATGCTAACTCTGACAAATGCACATTTTGCATGGATAGACTTGTTTTTCTTGGATTTATTGTTAGTGCAGATGGCATCGAGGTAGATGTGGAGAAGGTGAAGGCAATTCAGGAATGGCCTACACCAACTACAGTGACAGAAGTCCGAAGCTTTCATGGCTTAGCGAGCTTCTATAGGAGATTTGTCAAGGACTTCAGTAGCATTGCCGCGCCAATGACCGAGGTAGTAAAGAAGACAGTTGGTTTTCAATGGGGCGAGGCGCAAGAGCGAGCATTCCAGGATCTTAAAGCGAAGTTATGCAGTGCGCCCATTTTGGCACTACCCAACTTCGAGAAGACATTTGAAATTGAGTGCGACGCATCAGGGTTAGGTATTGGAGCAGTTCTTATGCAAGAAAAGCGGCCAATAGCCTATTTTAGTGTGAAGCTGAATGGAGCAGCTTTGAGGTACCCCACGTATGATAAAGAGTTATATGCGCCTGTGAGAGCACTTCAGACGTGGCAGCACTACTTGTGGCCTAAAGAGTTTGTGATCCACACCGACCATGAATCATTAAAACACTTGAAGGGTCAAGGTAAGCTGAATAAGCGACACGCAAAATGGATGGAATTCGTTGAGTCATTTCCATATATTATACGCTACAAGCAAGGTAAAGAAAACATCGTGGCCGATGCATTATCTCGCAGGTATGTTTTACTTACTTCAATGCATGCACGGATGTTGGGATTTGATTTGATTAAGGAACTATATGAGTGTGATTCTGATTTTGGTGAGATTATTGTTGCTTGTGCAAAGTCAACTTTTGGAAAGTTTTACATTCATGACGGTTTCTTATTTAAAGCGAACAGGTTGTGTGTTCCTGCTTGTAGTATGCGTGAGTTGCTTGTGAAAGAAGCGCATGGGGGAGGTTTGATGGGGCATTTTGGGATTACTAAGACTTTAGCTATTTTACATGAGCACTTTTATTGGCCTAAAATGAAACATGATGTTGAGCGTATTTGTGATCAGTGTCTAACATGTAAGCATGCTAAATCTAAATTAATGCCACATGGTTTGTATACACCTTTGCCTGTACCTAGCGAACCTTGGGTTGATATATCGATGGATTTTGTGTTAGGTTTTCCAAGGACAAAGAGGGGAGAGATTCAATCTTTGTTGTAGTTGATAGGTTTAGTAAAATGGCTCATTTCGTTGCATGTCATAAAACCGATGATGCTACAAACATTGCAGATTTATTTTTCAAAGACATAGTGCGACTCCATGGTATACCTAGGAGTATTGTATCTGATAGAGATGTTAAGTTCCTTAGCCATTTTTGGAAGGTGTTGTGGGCTAAACTAGGCACCAAACTATTGTATTCTACCACATGTCACCCACAGACTGATGGACAAACGGGGTAGTTAATAGGACTTTATCTCAATTATTGCGCACTATAGTTGGTAAGAATTTGAAGAGTTGGGAAGATTGTTTGCCATTTATTGAGTTTGCATATAATCGTAGCATTCATTCTTCTACATCATTTTCACCTTTTGAGATTGTTTATGGTTTTCAGCCATTAACTCTATTGGATTTGTTACCATTACCTATTGATGAGCATACATGGTAAGATGGCAAAAGGAAGGCTGATTGGTGAAGCATATCCATGAGAAGGTAAGAGAGCACATTCAACGAAAGAACGAGCAATACGCTTCTCATGCAAATACGGGAAGAAAACGTGTAATCTTTCAACCTGGTGATTGGGTTTGGGTACACATGCGTAAAGAGAGATTTCCCGAACATCATAAATCCAAGCTACAATCGAGAGGAGATGGACCTTTTCAAGTCTTGGAAAGGATCAATGACAATGCATATAAGCTGGATTTGCAAGGTAAGTACAACGTCTCTGCTACTTTTAATGTTTCTGACTTAACTCATTTTGATGCAGGTTCAGATTCGAGGTCGAATCCTTTTCAACAAGGAGGGAATGACATGAGTCCAACCACACCAGAGACATTACAGGATGCAGCTAACAACTTGGAAGAACCAACGTAATATACAGAATTTTGAAAGAAAAAAAAGCTTGAGCTTTCCATGGCTATGGTCAAAACCTTGTTGAGGGAGGGATTCCCCTTTTCAAGTTCAAATTGACTTATCTAAGCTTGGCAACTTAGTGGCGTCTCCATTGCTAGCAAAATACAATCTGATTTCATGCTTGTGGTTATCATGGACGTGAGTTTCATGGTGGTTAGGGGCTGATCTTGGTTGGGTTTTGTTCCTACAAAATCAGTATTCAAAGTTCTTGGGGTTTTGAGAAAGATGCTTGGGGGTTTGCTTGGTTTCCAACCCAAGTGAGTTCTTGTCACTTTGGATAGGAAATTTACAGATATGATGGAGAACATGAATACTGCTTTGGAGAGATTGTCCAAGAGTGTCGAGAGTATTCAAACTGGTTGTGGTCCCAGAGTACCACCACCTCACAATGTACCACCCCGCCGGGTACCACCACAGTATGTACCACGAGATGAAGAGGAAGCTGATAATGAGTTTGATGATTCTGATGGTTTTGATGATGTGGAGGAGAGATTTCAGCCTGGGCTTGATAGGAGGCCTAATATGAGGTTTGATAGGAGGAATGATAGGAGGGATAGACGATTTGATGATAGAGGTGCATTTGATGCCAGAAGAGGGGATTATGATCGGAGAGGATATGGTAGGCGAGGAGATGTAGATGGTGATCTAGGTAGCATCAAGATCAAGATACCAACATTCCAAGGCAAGAATGATCCTGAAGCTTATTTAGAATGGGAAAAGAAAATAGAATTGATTTTCAACTGTCATCACTACTCAGACGAGAAGAAGACCAGTCTAGCAGCAATTGAGTTTACCGATTATGCTATGATTTGGTGGGATCAGCTTGTCTCTACTCGGAGGAGAAACTATGAGAGACCGGTTCAGACATGGGCAGAACTTATGGGTCTCATGAGAAAGAGATTTATACCCAGCCATTACTATATGGAGTTGTATCAAAAACTACAACATCTGTATCAGGGGACCAAAAGTGTTGAGGTCTATTACACAGAGATGGAAGTTGCCATGATCAGGGCAAATGTAGTTGAGGATGCAGAAGCTACTATGGCACGGTTTCTAGGGGGCTTGAATAGAGAGATTGCAACATGGTGGAGTTGCATCATTATGTTGATTTGGAGGATATGCTTCACATGGCTATCAAGATAGAAAGTGACAAGAACTCACTTGGGTTGGAAACCAAGCAAACCCCCAAGCATCTTTCTCAAAACCCCCAAGAACTTTGAATACTGATTTTGTAGGAACAAAACCCAACCAAGATCAGCCCCTAACCACCATGAAACTCACGTCCATGATAACCACAAGCATGAAATCAGATTGTATTTTGCTAGCAATGGAGACGCCACTAAGTTGCCAAGCTTAGATAAGTCAATTTGAACTTGAAAAGGGGAATCCCTCCCTCAACAAGGTTTTGGCCATAGCCATGGAAAGCTCAAGCTTTTCTTTCTTTCAAAATTCTGTATATTACGTTGGTTATCCAAAAATACAAAGAAGAGTCATATAATAAGGGTTACAAAAGAGTAAAAAGGCTAAAATGACCCTAGAGCTAAAATTACCAAAAGCCCTAAGTCAAGCACCTCAACCACGACCATTAAGGTCCTTTTGCACCTAAATAAACTTAAAACAAAGATTAGAAGCTAATCTCACTTAAGCTAATTAAGGTGCTTACATGCTATAGTAAATTGACGTGCTTCCGGCTAAGTACAAATCTAAGCATAATTAAGCCTAATGGCATAGTCAACCATGCTAATTACATCATAAATAAAGTCAAAATGTTGAGCACAAATGACAAAAATGCCCCCATTTGGCCGAATTCAACATAGTCCCAAAATGGGTGAAATCGGGTCAAAATGGTACTGGTGCTGAAGCTGCTCTGCTATGCTTCAGTCTGAGCTGATCTGGGTCAAATGAAATAGCTTGGGGACCTCTTTGGTTATGCCCATATGTGTCTCTGGTGTGCACTTGACTTGGTTGCTGTAACTGGTCACATAGCTCTAACCTAGTCCCGCAAAGGCCTCTCTGATCTTCTTTGCTCTTTGACGTGTGATTGGACATGTTGGCAACTGCATGGGTTCCTCCAAGTTGTTAGCTGCATCATGTAATGTCTCTGGTGTGGTTGGACTCATGTCATTCCCTCCTTGTTGAAAAGGATTCGACCTCGAATCTGAACCTGCATCAAAATGAGTTAAGTCAGAAACATTAAAAGTAGTAGATACGTTGTACTTACCTTGCAAATCCAGCTTATATGCATTGTCATTGATCCTTTCAAAGACTTGAAAAGACCATCCCCTCTTGGTTGCAACTTGGATCTTCGTTATGCTTTTATCTTTTCCTCTTGCATATAAAGCCACACCCAATTGCCGGGGTCAAACACAATGCGTTGGAACCTATTATTCTCACCAACTCTGCCTTTCCCTTATCATTCATAGATAGTTATGACAAAATCAATTGGACGATGATATTGAAATATAAAAGAATCATACTTGACCACTTGTACCTGCGATGGAAAAGCATAAACAATAGAGAAAATGTTATGGAAAAACTTCACTGCCACATCTACTTTCTTTTCACCACCTCTCACAGTTTCATCATTACGCATGGCCACTATCTCAACCATACTTGCAAAGACCTCCTCACACACCTGCTCATCTTCACTATGTTTTTCAACCTCAAAACACACTACCTCACAAGTGTTTACTCCCTCAATGCTCACGGTCTCACAAGCATTTTCACTCACCATGTCATTTATAACACAATTCACAACATTCAAGGCCTCACAAGTGTTTTCATTCACTATGCACTCAACATCACAAGTGCTTCTCACTTCATTACACACAACTTCAATAGCTTTTGGTTGTTGAGTACACTCTTCATTCACTGCATATTTAGTTACCTTCCAAGTCTTTTTCCATTTCTCATAAGATCTTCTATAATCACTCATAATATCTTGGATATCACTTTTGAAAGTATCCAAAACCACGATCTTATCATCAATAGTTAAACTTGGACCTGCCATCTCAACACTAAACAAACAGATTATAAATAATAAAAAGCAAAACAAATATGTAAATCCTCACAATCTCACGTGTTTACACTCGAATGATATCACTCCACTCGTGTTTGCACTCTATTGGCTTTTACCTAATACTGTGCTCACACTCACTGCCTTTTACCACTATTGAGTTCTTCCTCAATTCAATTACAAATCAACTCAATTCCCAGAATGGTCAACTAAGGTGTAGTCCATAAGCTAGCAGAAACACAAAGAACCAATAATGTATATAGTGCATGTGGAATAATGCGAATAAGAATAGTAATCACGAAAGACTCAATTAAAGAGACTTAAGCTAGAGTGCACAGAATAAGAAAAAAGACGAGTTAGCTAAATGCGCAAACAAACAAGCAAGCACTCAATGTGACACTTAGCCAATCTTGTGATCACTTGCTATTGTTTTTGTCTCACTCTTTTCTTTTCTTTTTTTTTTCCTCTTTTTTTTTTGTCTCTCACACTCAAAGTGTATACAAAGAAAATGAAATACAATGCAAATAACAAGATTACCACATTCGGTAATTTTCAAGTTATATCCTTAATACATATAAATACAACTCAAATGACAATGTAACTCATATAATCAATTCGACAATGTGGTAATATCTACCTTTTAACTTGCAAATGAGTATAAATGATCTAGTTACAATGTAACTACTCAATTTCGAATTCAGCCAAGTCAAATTACAAGCCAAGTTATGCAAGCAACTAAGTGATGCAGCTTCTTGCCTCTTCAAGCACCTTAAAAACAAATGATTACACACAAGTTCCCGTGATTCTTTAAAAAACCCTTGTTTCTCTCAAATCGGCTCTGGGTCTTCTGATTTACCCCGTGCCTTTCACCTCTCTTTTCCCGATTATCTTCTTAGATCTATTTTCTTTTTCGTTTTCCTCTTATTTTCTCAGATCGATTTGGTTTCTTTTTTTCCGTTTCCCCCCTTTTTTTCTCCTTCCCCTTTACCTCGCCTTTTCTGCTCTCCTTGTTTTCTTCCTCACCAGCCTTTCTTTATGCCTCCGTCTGGTATCTCTGTTGTGGGGCCGCGGCTCCCTGGTGCTGGCCGCAAAGCTGTTAGGGCAGTCTTTGTGGCCGCTAACACTTTGTCTCCTGTGAATCTTGACTCTGTTCGATTGATGCCTTCGACGGGTTATGTCAGCTCTTCTTCGGTCTCAGATCCAGCGCCGGCGTCCGTGACATGTGTCAAGCCTTATGCTTCAGAAGGTGGTCCTGCGGGAAGTTTGGGTCTTTGCCGGTCTGGATTTGGCGCTCCCTTTGAGTCAGTCAGCGTTGCTGGTACCTCTGGTATTGACAGTGTTGGTACTTCTATTGGCTGTTTGGTCGATGGTGAGGTGAGTTTGAAGAATGAACGGCGTTTGGGTTTTGATTCTAGTACTGATGGTGTAGTTGTTTGTGATTCGGGTCTTGGAAATGTAGATGGTCTTGCCGGCTGTTTGAGTTCTTGTAAGTCTGGATTTGGGTTACAATCTGTTTACTCTGTTTGTGCTTCTGAACATGTTGTTGTAGGGAGCTCTGTTGGCAGTTTGGTTGCTGGGGATGTGGGTTTGGTAGATGAGGTTTGTTTGGTTTCTGGCATTGGCGTTGATAGGGGTTTTGTAGGTTCTGGTCCTGGTATTGTCGGAGGTCTGAGTGTTTGTGGTGCTGCGGTTGGCAGTGACTCTGGTCTTTGTAGAAATGGTAAACCGGTTGGGGATGTTGGTTCTTCTAAATTGGTTTGTGTTTCTGGTCTTGCGATTTATTGGGGAATTGTAGGTTCTGAATATGTTCTTGGCGCCGTTGGTAGCGCTGCTGGTGGCTTGAAGTTTAATGTCTCTGGTTTGGGTGTATCTCCTGGGCCTGATGGTGTTGTTAGTGTGTCTAGACCTGGTGGTGCAGGGGGGTCTGCTAGCAGTTTGGACTCTGGGGCAGTGGAGGTGAAGAATGGTTTGGAGATTGGCGTGAGTCAGGAGGCTGTGCCAGCGTCTCCTGTAGTAGTAGGTGGGGGATATTCTGGTGGACCTAAGAGTTATGCATCTGCTTTGAATGGTTCTTTGGGAGTTGACCATCTCGATTCGACTTATTCGGCTACTACTTTACATTATGTCAAACCTAACATTATAGATGGTAAGGTTGTCGTGTGCCCATCTGCTGAAGTGATTGAAGAAGGAAGTGTGTACTGGAGGAATACTTTAGTAGGTTACTTTGTGGGAAAACGTCTCCCCTTCCAAACGGTCAATTCTATTGCTCACAAGTTATGGGGAAGGATGGGTTTGCTAGAAGTTCTTACCTCCGATAATGGTTTCTTTTGTTTAGATTCAATAGCCTTCAAGAGGCTAGTGTGGTGTTGGATGGAGTCCCTTGGCATATGGCTAATAGACCTTTGGTTCTAAAACTTTGGCATCCAAATTTATCTTTGACTAAGGAGGATTTGTTCAAGGTCCCGATCTGGATCAGACTTTTTGACCTACCTATTCCTTTATGGACTGCGAAAGGGATTAGTTGTGTAGCTAGTGCAGTTGGGAGACCTCTCAATGCTGACCATATTACCCTGTCCAGGAAACGACTCAGTTTTGCTCGTGTTTGTGTTGAGATTGATGCCCGGAATTCCCTTGCTGAGGAGATTGTCTTCCAATACCCTAATGGCACTAGGGTCCCTATTAGGGTGAGTTTGAATGGGTTCCTGTGAAATGTTCAGCTTGCGAAGTTTTTGGTCACTCGGTGAATTCTTGCCCTAAAAAGGCTCCTAGTAAGGAGGTTAAAAAACCTTCTCCGCCCGTTATTCACAAGCCTATTCCGTCTACAGATAAGGACTCTACGGTTGATTCTACTAAGGATCAGGAGGGGGCCTGGATCCCGGTCACTAAAAACAAGAAAGGTAAGGGTACTTCTTTGACCCCTGTAAGTTCAGGTGGAGTTTTGCGTCTGAATACTGACAAAAATCTTGTTTTGGGAGTGTGTTCTGCTAATGAGTTGGACTCGACTTTGGTTATTCCTTCTTTGCCTGTGATTTCTTCTGAGACAGTTTCTGTGGAGACAGATGGTATTTTGAAAGGAGAGTGTTCCCTTGATTCTTCACATTTTGGTGAGGATCTCCCAAATTCTGAGTTAAATGAGGGCTCGCTTTCTGTAGCTTTTGATTCGCCCACTCCTATGGGTAACAATTTGGCTATTAAGGCTATTGACTCGCTGGATTCTAAGAAATTGGCTTATGGTAACAAATCTAGAAAGAGTTCTGGTGGTAAAATGAGTCAGAAGTGGAAGTCCCCTAAAGGGGGTCGTCGACGCTGATTTGTGGGTTTGGCTTTTTGTATATATTTTAATGATTTTTGGTTGTTGGAATATTAGGGGTCTCAATGACCCTTTAAAACATGCTGAAGTTAGGAGGTTTCTTAGTGATGAGAAGCTCTCTTTGTGTGGTTTAGTTGAAACCAAGGTTAAGGAGGTTAATTTTATGAATGTCTCTCGTGTGATAAATCCTTCATGGAAGTTTTTTTGCCACCCTGATATTAGCCCATTTGGTCGTATCTGGGTCTGTTGGAACCCTAGTGACGTTGTTGTTAGCATTATTCAATCCTCAGCTCAAGTTATTCATTGTCGTGTGACTCATATTTCTGGGATGTGGAATTGTGTAGTTTCAGTGGTTTATGGGGAGTGTGACTACGAGAAGCGGCGGGAACTTTGGGCTGACCTGATTACTAGTGGTAGTACTTTTGATGATTCCCCATAGCTTGGGCTTCAGATTGTGCTTCTCTTGTTGAGCGTATCGTCAGGCGTGCCAAGAGTTGGAGTAGAAGGTTTCTTTCGTTTGCAGGGTGGCTTCAGCTCATCAAGTCGGTTTTGTTCTCTATTCAAGTTTATTGGCCTTCTTTATTCATTATTCCTAAGTCTGTTATTAAGAAGGTAGAGACGACTCTCGGATCTTTCCTTTGGAAGGGTAGTGAGCTTACTTCCTCATGGCGAGAGTGGCTTGGAGTACTGTTTGTTTACCTTTGAAAGATGGGGTTTGGGGATTAAGAGTTGGAAACATGGAATAGAGCGGCAATTGTTAAGCATTTATGGTTTCTTTGCTCTGGTCAGGTCTTCTCTTGGTCGAATTGGGTTCAGTCTTACTTATTTCGGGGACTAAGCTTTTGGGAGGTGTCGTGTCCTGGAGATTGCACTTGGAGTTGGTGGAAGATTCTGGAGCTTCGTTCTTGGGCTCGTCAGAGAATGAGGTTTATGATTGGGAATGGTGAGAAGACGTTACTTTGGATTGATAATTGGCATCTGCTGGGTCCGATTGTGGATACGTTGGGTGAGATAGTTATTTATGACTCTAGCTTGGATAGGATCGCTACAATTGCTACTATTATCTCTGACTCTTCTTGGCATTGGCCCCCTGCTAGGTCAGCTACCCTTGTTGAGCTGGCTCGACCCCTTCTTTCGGATCCTTCTTGTATGAGGGATGATGAGTTGGTTTGGGAGGATGATAGTAGTGGGAGGTTTTCTGTGTCTAGCGCTTGGAATGCAATGAGGATGAGAGGCACATTGATACGCTGGCATCAGATTGTTTGGTTTCGTAAAGCTATTTCATGCCATTCTTTTTTACTTTGGATGACTATTCAAGGTGGCCTTTGTACCCAGGATCGTCTAATGAGTTTCGATATCTCTTCTTGCTCGCGATGCTGCCTTTGTGGTTGTTCAGGTGAGGATATTGATCACATTTTCTTCCAATGCACTTTCTCTTCGCGGGTTTGGACTACGGTGCTGGCCATGTGTGGGTTAGATTGGAGTTCTCGAGTTTGGTTGCAGACTGTTGAGTGGATGTATCAGTTCACCGACGCCTCATTATGTCATCTTCTTGTTCAGCATTAATTTGTTGCGTCATTTTACTACATCTGAAGGGAGAGGAATGCTCGCATGCATGATGTGACCCCTCGCCCTGCCAGTGCTCTACTTTGTGATATTTTGTTTATTGTCTGGTCTCGTGCCAGTTTACTACGGAGGGTGAAACCATCTTATGATAAAAAATGGCTTCACCTTTCTGGGCACCTACCCGATGACATCTTCTGATGATTTTGTTTTTTTGTAGCCTTTTGGTTTTTTACTATGAGGGCATGTCTCTTTAGTTGTCTGGGGTTTGCCCCTTTTTAGCTTTTAGCTTTATTGCTAGGAGGGTCTGTCCTCCATAGCTGTCTGGGAAATGCCCCTGTGTTTTTGTTTCCTTTTGTTAATATATACTTACCTTATCCAAAAAAAATACATAAGAAATTGGCGCTCTGAGTACCAACCCTAACAAAATCTCCCATTTGCTCTAGTGCCAATATCGATTGTATCTAATACCCATCGACTCCACATGTTTATCAAATAACTTCGGAGGTACGACCTTCATATGCGGGTCTGCTATATTATCTTCACTCAGGACCTTGCACACAACAACAATGTCACCTCGTGACACAATCTCTCGAATGATGTAGTACTTTCGGTCAACATGCTTCGATTTCTGATGCTCCCTCGGTTCCTTTGCTTGCGCAATTGCTCCAATATTATCATAATATAACGGAATCGGATTCTCGATACTTGGGATAACTCTTCTGTGATAAACTTCTTAACCCAAACAGCTTCTTTTGCAGCTTCAGAAGCAGCAAT
This sequence comes from Zanthoxylum bungeanum, assembly GCA_019454045.1. Taxonomy (NCBI): domain Eukaryota; kingdom Viridiplantae; phylum Streptophyta; class Magnoliopsida; order Sapindales; family Rutaceae; genus Zanthoxylum; species Zanthoxylum bungeanum. The sequence continues at coordinate 33,712 of SKCR01023575.1, forward strand.
ATATTCTGCCTCTGTGGTGGAATCAACTGTGGACCCACCATTGTTTGGAACTTTTCTAACAAACTACACCTCCGTTAAGGGTAAATACGAATCCTGATGTAGATTTTCTATCATCGGGATCCGACTGGAAATCAGAATCCGTATACCTATTAACATGCAGTTCATTTCCTCCATATATGATAAACTTATCCTTAGTACGTTTAAGATACTTCAGGATATGTTTAACGGTCATCCAATGGTCATTTCCTGGATTGGACTGATATCTGCTCGTCACACTAACTGCGAAGCTGACATCAGGCCTAATACATAACATGGCATACATGATGCTACCCAAACATGAAGCATAAGGCTGATTAGACATTCTAATCTTCTCATCTTCTGTTTGCGGACACATCTTATTTGAAATATGAATGCCATATCTGAACAGTATATTTGTTGTCTTACAGTTATCAAGATTATACCGTTCTAAGATCTTATCTATGTATGTTGATTGGGATAACCCAATAAGTTTCCTTTCTCTATCCCTATAGAGTTTTATACCCAAGATATAAGAAGCTTCTCCCAGGTCCTTCATGGAGAAATTCTTACAGAGATAAGCTTTGACACCATGCATCATTCCTATATCATTCCTAATGATTAGGATGTCATCAACGTAGAGAACTAAAAATACCACCATACTCCCACTGGACTTCTGGTACACACATGATTCTTCCGTATTCTTGAGAAAACCAGACAATCTAATAATCTCATTGAATCAAAGATTCCAACTTCGCGAAGCTTGTTTAAGTCCATAAATGGACTTCTTAAGCTTACATACAATGCCTGAGTTTCGCTGGATACAAAACCTTCCGGCTATTCCATATAGATTTATTCATCAAGAAATCCATTTAGAAAAGCGGTTTTGACATCCATTTGCCAATCTCATAATCATGGTAAGCAGCAATAAACAACAAAATCCTTATAGACTTTAGCATCACAACTGAAGAAAAAATTTCATCGTAGTCGACACTAGGTCGTTGTGTGTAACATTTAGCTACCAATCGAGCCTTAAAGGTTTCAACCTTTCCATCAGGCCTGCGCTTCCTTTTGTAAACTCATTTACTACCGATAGGAACAATTCCTTCAGGAAGCGAAACAAAGTCCCAAACTTGATTCCGATGCATAGAGTCTAACTCTAATTTCATGGCCTATTACCACTTCGCGGAGTCGGTGTCCAACATCGCTTCTCTATAGGTGTAAGGGTCAGTCTCTTCAATTAAGAGAACATCTAGACTTTTTTCTTGTATCAAATACAATCGTTCAGGAGGTCTAGATACCCTTTGAGACCTACAGAGTGTGTGTTTTGAAGGTTCTTCATCTACTTGAACTACAGGTTCCTCCATTGGTTCGTCAATCTCAGATTGTACTTCATCAAGTTCAACTTGTTTTTGATTACCACCTTCAGACAAAAATTCTATTTCTAGAAATTTTATGAAGCGAGCTACGAACACATTTCGATGCTCGATATCATAGAAAAAATATCCTTTCGTATTTGAAGGATATCCAACAAACATAAACTTTTGCCCTCGAGGCGAAAGCTTATCTTGCTGAGTCATCCTGGCATATGCAAGATAACCCCAAATCTTAACATAATTAAGATTCGGTTTCCTACCGGTCCATATCTTATACGGAGTCATAGGAATAACTTTTGAAGGAATCTTATTCAAAAGATGAACGACAGTTAAAAGAGCATAACCCCATAAGTAATAGGGCAAATCTGTATAAATCAAAATTGATCGGACCATATCCAATAATGTCCAATTTCTCCTCTCTGACATTCAATTGTGTTGTGGAGTACCCGGAGGAGTATATTGAGCGAGAATCTCATTCTTCTTAAGATAATCGATGAACTCACCACTCATATATCCACCGCCTCAATCAAATCGAAGACATTTAATATATTTACCAGTTTGTTTTTCTACTTCATTTCGGAATTCTTTGAACTTTTCAAAGGTTTCTGATTTTTTTTTTTGGATAATTCTTTGGTTATAATACTTACCTTATCCAAAAAAAAAGTAAGTATATTAACCAAAATGTACAAAAGCAAAGGGGCATACCCTAGATAGCTAGAGAGGACATGCCCTCCTAGCAGAAAAGCCAAAAGGCAACTAACAACATAAAATCATCCGAAGATGTCATCGGGCAAGTGCTATGAGAGGTGAAGCCATTTATTATCATAAGATGGTTTCACCCTCCGCAATAAGCTAGCACGAGTCCGAACAATAAACACAATGTCACAAAGCAGAGCACTGATAGAGCGAGGAGGCACATCATGAGTGCGAGCATTCCTCTCCCTCCAAATGTGGTAAACTGACGCAGCAAACGAAAGCCGAACAAGAAGATGACATAATGAGCCGTCGATGAATTGATACATCCACTCAACAGTCTGCAGCCAGCCTTGAGAACTCCAATCTAATCCACACATGGCCAGCGCAGTCTTCCAAACTTGCGAAGAGAAATAGCATTAGAAGAAGAGGTGATCAACATCCTCACCTAAGCAACCACAGAGGATACATCACGAGCAAGCAGAGATACCGAACCTCAACAACCGATATTGGGTACAAAGGCCACCCTGAATAGTTATCCAAAGTAGAAAAGAATGGTGTGGGATAGCCTTATGAAACAAAACAACTCGATACCAGCGCATCAAGGTACACCTCGTCCTCATGGCATTCTAAGCACTATCCACTGAAAACCTCCCTCTACTGTTATCCTCCCAAACAAGCTCATCCTCCCTCATATTATAAGGATCTGAAAGGTGGGACCAAGCCAACACAACAAGGGCAGCAAACCTAGTTGGGGGCCAACGGCAAGAAGAGTCATAGATAATAGAAGCTATTGTAGCCATCCTATCCAAGCCAGAGTTGTAAATAACTCTCTCACCCAACGTATCCACAATCGGACCCACAAGGTGCCAGTTATCGAACCACAACAACGTCTTATCACCATTCTCAATCCTAAGCCTCATCCTCCGCCGAGCCCAAGAACACAGCTCCAGGATCTTCCGCCAGCTCCAAGAACAATCTTCAGGACAAGACACCTCCCAAAAGCTCCGCCCCCGAAATAGGTAAGACTGAACCCAATTCGACCAAGAGGAGACCTGGCCAGAGCAAACAAACTCCCTATTCCAGAGGTAAACAAACTCTACTCCAAGCCACTTTCGCCCCCGAGGAAATAAGCTCACTACCCTTCCAAAGAAAAGATCTGAGAGTCGTCTTCACCTTCCTAATAACAGACTTAGGAAGAATAAATAAAGAAGACCAATAAAATTGAATGAATAACAAAACAGACTTGATGAGCTGAAGCCGCCCCGCATACAGAAGAAACTTACTACTCGAACTCTTAGCACGCCCGAAAATACGCTCTACAAGAGAAGCACAGTCTTAGGCTCGGAGTTTAGAGGAAATCAAGGGAACACCCAAATACCGAACTGGAAGAACAACCTCTTGGAACCCAAAACATGAAGCATCATATCCTTAAGAGTGAGAGAGATGCCAGAGGAGAACATATGACTCTTTGCTGGATTCAGGACCAAGCCTAATAAACCCATAAACTGTTGAAGACAATCCTTGATCAAGGAGACCGAGGGAGCATCCGCCTTACAAAAAAATCAGAAGGTCATTTACAAAGCAAAGATGTGTGAGGCGGTCCTTAGAACAACGCCATTGAAATTTGAAACCCCGATCATGAGCCATATTATGAAGTAAGCACGAGAGGACTTCCATAGCCAGAATAAAGAGATAAGGAGACATAGGATCACCTTGTCGCAAACCACGGCCCCCAGAGAAAAAACCATTCAGCTTCCCATTAATAGACACAGAAAACATAGTAGAAGTCATACACTCCTAAATCCAGCCCACCAACCTCTCAGGAAAATTGATAGTCCGCAAAACCTCAACCATAAAATCCCAGCGAACAGTATCATAAGCTTTCATCCAATCAATCTAAGAGCACATCTCGGGGTTCCACCACTCCGATGATAATTCCTAACCAAGTCCTGGCACAATAAAATACTGTCGCTAATGTGCCGACCCGCAACAAAAGTAGATTGATTCGAACTGACCACTGAAGGGAGAACAGTCTTAATCCAATTCGCAATAATCTTGGCAATGCACTTTAGATGGTGTTACAGCATGAGATAGGTCGAAAGTCCTTAACCTGGGAAGGGTTAGGGATCTTCGGGATCATAGCAATAGAAGTCGCATTAACCTGCTTCAAGAGCCGGCCCGAGCAAAATAAGGAATTGATATCACAAAAAAAATCATCCCCCCGCAATACTCCATGTCTTCTTAAAGAAATCCGAATTAAACCCGTCCGGACCAGGAGCCTTATTATCTTCCAAGAAAACAGGACATACATAATCTCCTCGTAAGAAACCTCCCAGACAAGTCTTTCCCTCTGCTCAACAAACACATGCTTAGTAATAGCAGAATGGAGAGTGTCCCTATCAAAATCCTACATACAGGGCTTGGGCCCTAAGAAAGTCTCATAAAAAGAAACAATCTCCTCCCTAACCAAAACATCATCCTCCAAACAAGTCTCGTCCTCCTTAGTAACAGAAGTAATCTTACTACGACAATGATGGTTCTTCATAGCATGGAAAAAGAATTTTGAATTCTAGTCCCCAAAGTTGGGCCATTGAACACGAGATTTATGTCTATTAAAACCCTCATCAGCCCGACTAAGGTCACCGTACTGTAAAGAAAGTCTCGCCTCTTCTGATAACAGAGCCAAGTCATTATGGTTATCCTGCAAAGCACCCAAGCACACTGCACCCTATCCAACGCCCTCATAACCTCCAGGACCATCCGAGAGATTAGAAAAGTGCTCAGCATTAAATTTCTTCAGAACCCACTTCACACTTTTCAACTTACTGCACAAGCGGAACATCGGGGTACCATAGACCTCAATATCCCAAGCCCTAGCCACAATAGAGAGGAAGTCATGATGATCAGCCCAAAAATCAAAGAATCTGAAAGGATTTTTCCTCTTATGAAGCTCAGCAAGCTTAATAACCATAGGAGAGTGGTCCGAAATCCTAGCAGGAAGAAACCTAGCAACCGAACCCGGGAAGAGGCATTCCCAGGAGGAATTAGCGACAACACGATCAAGCTTCCGCCAGATAGGAGAATGAACTTGCTTTTTTTGGATAAGGTAAGTATTATAACCAAAAGAAAACTATACAAGAGCAAAGGACAGACGAACCAGAAGATGATATAAAGAGGCACCGGAGAACTGACAAAGCCACTCAACAGTTTGGCGCCAATCTCGACAGCTCCAAAGAATGAACTTGCTTATTAAACCACATAAACCGACATCCAGAAAACTGAAGGTCATCCAAACTAGCTTGACTCAAGCAGCCACCGAAATCATCCTTCCAAGACGGCCACGACAAAGAACCACCACTATGCTCGAGAGTAGAACGGATAGCGTTAAAATCCCCCATAACTAACCACAGAGAAGCATCAAAATCACAACCATAGGTAACCAAATCGGCCCATAGCTCCCGACGCTTCTCATAATCACACTCACCATAAACCACAGAAACCACATAGCTCCAAACAGAAGAAACATGAGATACACGACAATGAATAGCTTGAGAAGAAGAACGAATAATGCTCACATCAACATCACTAGGATTCCAGCAAACCCAAATACGACCAAACGGGAGAACATTCGAATGGCAAAAAAACTTCCACGAAGGATTAATAGCTCTGGAGACATTCACAATGTTAATATCCTTCACCTTGGTTTCAACTAAACCACACAAAGAAAGTTTCTCATCACGAAAAAACCTCATGCCTCCAGCTTGTTTTATAGGGTCATTGAGACCCTGGATATTCCAACAACCAAAAATCATTAAACAAAAGAAGATGAGAAACACACCCAAGCAAACAACGCATTTTACCCCCTCTCGGGGATTGTCGTTTTTGATTCCTCTTACCTCTCGAGCCCTTCTTAGGCTTATTACCATAATCCAGCTTCATTTTCTCCAGAGAGTCTTTAACCTTAACAGCTAACAAAATTATCCTTCGGAATGGGTGAATCACTTATTATAACAAGTGGGGTCTCAACCTCAGACAGCCCATTACACAACACCTGCACGCCGGCAAGGAACCGAACACCACCACACAAACACCCAATCTCACTACTGCAAACAGCCGACCCAGCAGAGGCAACAAGAGGAACCAGACAAAAGACAGAAGCACCAGACGCGGCTGAAGGATTGGATGCCTGAGAGCACTCCGAGGCACCAACCGAAGAACAAGAAATAAGAGGGCTCACCTGATCCAACGAAGAACTGTAGGGGTTTTATGGCGAAAATCCGGTAACGCAGTGGAATCGCGGAAAATAAAAATTTTCTGATTTCCAAATTTTTATTGGATTAATCAAATAAACTTATTTATTTAATTAACCAATTATCAAATTCTGAAAAATTACATAAGAAACCAAATTTCTTAGTAATTACCGAATTGCCCCAATACAACTCATCAAAATCAGATTACAATAAAATCCCCAATTTTAGTCAAATTACCGAACACACCCAGAAAATTCAGATTTTGCAATTTAGTCATTTTATGTTCAAAACATGCCAAGATCAAATCCAATCAACCCAAAAATTTATATGCATCATATACACACTATAATACATCATATATATGAAAATCCCCAAATTTGAAAAGGGTTAAGAACCCTAATTTTATAATTTCATCAATTGACCAATATTACCAATCTTTAAAATCCAACACTTTAATTCATTCTTTACCACACCAAACAAGTCTCACCACTTTGAAATAACTCTAGAATAATTCTAGGTCACCAAGGAGTGGCTCAACAACTCTAGAATGGCAACTTGACTATCAAATAATCAAAAGAGAGCTTATGAAACCATTTCAAGCTCACTTGGAAACCATACATGCATACATCTTTCATTCAAGTTCAAAACCAATTAAAAACACAAACTACAAGTGAAGAGACAACATCAAAGCAACACAAGTTGAAGCTAAGCATGTTAGAAATATTTTTCATGTTGAAAGCTTTAAAGAAAAACTTACAAATACAGAAGATTTCCAACCTTTTTCCTTTTGCCTTCAAACTTTTCTCTCAACTTCTTTTGTGTTTATTTTTTTTTATTTTGGATAAGGTAAGTATTATAACCAAAAGAAAACTATACAAGAGCAAAGGGGCATCCCCCAGGATCTAGAGAGGACATGCCCTCCTAGAAGAAAGCCAAACGGCTACAAGAGATCAACTAAAGATGTCATCGGGCAAGTGCCACGAAAGGTGAAGCCATTTATTGTCATAAGATGGAGTCACCTTACGTAAAGAACTAACACGATTCCGAACATCAAAAACAATATCATATAAAGAACAGAAACTGGCCTAAGAGGCATATCATGAGTGCGAGCATTCCTCTCCCTCCATATATGGTAAACTGACGCTGCAAAGGACAGACGAACCAGAAGATGATATAAAGAGGCACCAGAGAACTGACAAAGCCACTCAACAGTTTGGCGCCAATCTCGACAGCTTCAATCTAATCCACACATGGCTAGCACAGACGACCAAACCCTCGATGAAAAGAGGCACTGAAATAAAAGATGATCGATGTCCTCACTCGAACAACCACAAAGGATACAACGCGAGCATGAGGATATACCAAATTTCATTAGACTGTCCTGAGTACAAAGGCCTCCCTGAATAGACATCCAAAGAAGAAAAGAATGGCGGGGAATAGATTTCCGGAACCAGACAACTCGGGACCAAGGCATCTCGGGTAACTAATGAACTCATAAACCCTAAAAATGAAACAAAACAATTTATACTCCAACTTTAAGCTCTTGGCCGAATTTGGTGTATAGAATAATATCTAGATATTATTTTTTTGTTTCAATTATTGCTTTATCAACTTGCATTTTAAATCATTACACCTTTAATGAATTATTCAACAAGTCAACAAAAGCAACTAAAGCATTTTCATAAATATCAACACTTTAAGATATTTATATTTTAATTAATTTAATCATTTAACAATTAAATAATTAAATAATTATTTAAATATAAATATTTTAAATATATGTATTATATTACATTAAATATCCAAATACATATATATTTATGATATTAGTCAAATATCACAATTTGACATTTAATTAATGTGTATTTAACAAAATCTATCATTAAGTATAAATACACAATAATTAGGAAATGACTATTAGGTCCCATCGCATGTATTTTTCGTTTAACCTTTAAACGACTTATAAATAATCAGTATTATTCATAAATATTGCCGTAGTGCTCTACGAGTATATTTCACTAGTGAGACTCTCTAGATTCAGGCAAATCCATCATGAAATCCAATTTTATGTCCATAATTTACTCACCCGTAAATTATGACGACCACAGATAAACTCGCTGAATCATAGAGGTCGAGGTCATGGAAAATGTATAATTCCTCTGTCACAGGTATCCATATATATCCCAAAGATATAGATGTAAATATCAAATCTCTATAGGGACAATCCTATCGACGTCTCTATTAGAAATCTCTAAAAGAACACTTAGAACTAACTTCTAAAGTGTACCATGGGCCCATGATTTTTATCTAAATTGCTAATCATATATGGACTACCTATGCTTTGTACACAGAACTAACGGATCCTATCTCGACACACACAGGACACCCTGAGGATCTATCCACACCCAACGAACAAGTGGAGGTCTGATCTAAATAGATCGGTGACGTGACTACCATCTAAGTGTGGAAGATGTCTCATGTGCCCACAGTGGTATCTCAAGTCGAAGAATCACAAATGCTACTCAACCCGAGAAGATTCTTATAGACATTGGTGTACCATCCATTAAGAATCTTCGGTGAGTCGTTCTGTATTTATCCGCTATAAACATCTACACGTCTATACGAGTCCCCAAGACTCATGGTTCATTGAGAAACCATTGGAATCATGATGCGTCCCACATCGGTTGCGGGGTGCCTCCTGGGCTGGTTTATAAGGCCAGGGCCAACCCTCTCCTCTGAGCTAGCTTTTGGGGCAGAGTTAGGGCTGGGTTCTTGTCAGTTGGTATCAGAGCCACCACTCCGTGTGAATGGCCGGTGTCTCTTGGAGTTCGGCAAAAACGCCGACTGAGGTAATCGGGTCTCAAGAGGGTGGGGATGATGCATCCCACATCGGTTGCGGGGTGCCTCCTGGGCTGGTTTATAAGGCCAGGGCCAACCCTCTCCCTCTGAGCTAGCTTTTGGGGCAGAATTAGGGCTTGGGTTCTTGTCAAATCATATATTCCAGTATACGACATGTATCGGTCTCAATGGGTTTACTTTACTGACCAAATAGTGTAAACCTTGACTAGGAACTGTCTCAGAATGACAACGTCATGATACAACTCAATGTCAGTTGCGACGGTTTTGCAACTACATCATGACTAATCATTCTATGGTCTATTACGTCTTTACCATATAAGAAGATATATTATATTATAGAAACTGCTCATTTTATTCATAATAAAATATTTTACAATAGTATTTTCTATGAAATACAACCGGGAATTGGCGCTCTGAGCACCAACCCCAACAAGAACCAGAAGGCACAGAACCAGAACCTTGAATCGGCAAGGCATCACTTGACGAAGGAGCTAAGGGGGGCATTCGGTCAACAAATCTGACAGCCAAACGACCCCCAACAGAATGGCACGGCCCCAAAACCTGACAAGCTGGAGACCAGCATCGGCGAACCAGAATGGAAAAAGGAAGAAAGAGGGAAAGAAGAAGGCACGGGTAAGGAGAGGTCAAAGCAGGTCAAACAAAACAAAGATGAAAAAGTGACGATTGAGAGAAATGAGGGGAGAAGGAAAGAAACTGTAACAGCAAATGGGATATTAAAACTTAAGGTTCAGGTCCACCCGAAACGATGGGAATCGCCGAGGGAGTGGGAGAGCAAGGAAATATAAATCTCATGTAAGCCCATTGCAACCGCATCCAGAGAGTTG
>SKCR01023576.1:0-62868 GCA_019454045.1 Zanthoxylum bungeanum
CAACTACAAATGGAGTAGTTTTGAGTACGGTCTAACTGTTCAAAGAAAGCAATAAAATAATATTAGTCCAACTAATATATATAATGATGATAAAAAATAAAAGAGTGCGCGTATTAGTGAGTATTAAATGAAATTGAAAATTTAATACTAGCCTCCCACTATTATTCTGCGAGCCTCTAACCCTCCGTTGAGTACTCGGGAAACCTAGTTTCCTAGTGGGCTAGGATCCCGTTAAATAATACACAACCTTGACTTTGGCCAACAAGCTATATAAAATTTAACTAGGTAGATCTCTAAGATCAATTGGATCCCATCCAATTCCTAGATCCAGTATATAGACTTCCAAGTCCGAAACATATATCCAATATATTTCCTAACCTATTTCCTCTGAATCAACTAAGCTTTGGCTTTGGCTCAACAAGCTTAATGATTTCAGTTAAACGCGACCCATTGACAGTGGGAAAGCTTCGTAATCCACGTCGATGTACAGAAGTGACCTTGACTTTGGCCAACAAGTCACAACTGCCCAAGACATGCGATGTTAACAAAGCTTTCAAGGTTCAAACACATCCGCGATAGACAATGATCTTGACTTTGGCCAACAAATCAAAGCCAATCTTGGATCTTGAGAGAGAACCACTCAATGAAAGGAAACGCTTAATATTAAATGTGAGGGCGTTTTCATAAATTGGCAACTAATTTATTATCTTTGATTATGTCTCATCATACACCCTTAAACATGCATTCTAAAAGCATAATAAGGCGCGATAAATTTAATAATGATATACGGATGGATATATACAATTTGTTCCTAGAACAAATCTCTCTCTTTCTTCCTCTCTCCCGCTAGCACTTTACATTCTTCTAAAACCCAATTACATAACACTATAAGAAACCTCATTTACATTGAGGGGAATTGCTGAGAAGAGAAATACAATGAGAATGAGAGGTGATAGGCTGGACGCGCAGGTCCAATTTCAAATAAATACCATATTTACAATAATTTCTAAAATTGCCCCCACCCATCTAATATCCATCTGATATACATTATTCAACAAATACATCCAAGTATTCACACATAGCATGTTGTTAATCAATCTAATCCAATTAATTAATCTTCAATTAATGACCATCCAATGTTCATACAACGATTTGATTTTGACCGGCGTAAATACACACGTATAACGCAAGCGCACGTATCGTTCAAGTAGTATACAAATATCGATCCCACGAGGACTTAATATCTAATCTATTAATTTTATGAGGTCAAATGATTACTAGTATCTAACAGGTTGTTTAATTGATTTGAAATGACGACGATTCTAAATTTAAAGACAAGTAAATAAAATTGTTCGAAAGTAGATTTTAAGAAAATTCAATATTAAAAACTATCTAAGGTTGTTATTTCTTTTAATATCATTTTAAAGAAGAAGTGGTTATCTTAAAGTTGGGTAATATATTGATTTATTAACCTGGAACACTAAATTATGTAAAAGCCTCTTCCGATGGTCAATTTCAAATACCTAGTATAATCCAATTGAACCATATGTCTATGTCAACCAAATTACCTAGATTCATTAAGATTAAGTTCCAATTAAGGCTACCCCCGCCCGACAGGTATATTCCTATCCTGTAAGGAAATCTATTAAAGTTTTCTCTGAATAATGGCACTGCATTCTTCTGTTAATGCTACTGTCTCGTAATCTCCCAATCTCCGTTTTCGTGAAAGAATATATTTCATGAATTTGGCATAGTTGGGCATTTGTTCCAACGCTTCTGCAAATAGAATGTTGATATGCAGCTTTTTGAAGATCTCCATGAACCGAGAAAACTGCTTGTCCAATTTTTTCTTCTGAAGACGTTGAGGAAAAGGTGGAGGTGGAATGATCTGTTCTTTTTCCTTTGCTTCTTTTTCCTCCATCTGTTGCTTTGTTTCTTTTGGAACTTCCTCAGCAGCTGTTTTGGCTCCAACATCTTTGTTGATTTCTGTACCGTTTTTTAACATGATGGCATGACATTGCTCATTCCCTCGGTTCCTTGGATTGGGTTCTGTGTTGCTGGGAAGATTACCTGGTGGTCTGTAACTCTGAGCATTGGCCAGTTGTCCGATTTGATTTTCCAGTGCTTTGATGGAAGCTGATTGGCTCTGAAAGATAGCATCATACTTTTTTAACTAAGCCAGCACTTCTGCTATTCCTGGTTAATTTGCCTGCTCCTGGCCTTTGTTCTGTTGCTGGAATCCAGGTGGTGGATAGTTCCGCTGTTGGCCTGAATTGTTGCTCCATGAAAAATTAGGATGATTCCTCCACCCTGGGTTGTAGGTGTTGGAATAAGGATTGCTCCTCTGTCTGTTGAAATTGTTGACAAAATTCACCGTTTCTTCAAGTTGGTTCGACTCTGGTGCTCCTCCATATGGTGAACTTGTGGATCCAGTGGTAAGAGTCTCCATAAATTTGCATATCTGATCCAGCTTTGCGTTGACTGCTGTATTGGCTCCACTTTCATAAATTCCTGCAATTCTTTGGATCATGCTCCTTTCTGTTGGCCACAAAGAATTGTTGTTGGCCATTTCTTCAATTAGGTCCCAGGCTTGATCTTCTCCTTTTGCCATCAAGGTTCCTCCAGCAGCAGCATCAATTGTGGTTCTCATTATTCCAGAAAGTCCATTATAGAAAGTTTGGACTTGAAGCCATTTTGGAATCTCATGGTGAGGTCATTTCCGGAGCAAATCTTTGTACATTTCCCAAGCTTCGCAGAGGGATTCTGAATCTTGTTGTACAAAGGATGTGATGTCATTCCTCAGCTTTCCGGTTCTGGCTGGTGGAAAGTACTTTGCAAGAAATTTGGTGGCTAAAGTGTTCCAAGTTATTATAGAACCTGCTGGTAGTGAATGTAGCCAAGCTTTAGCTATGTCCTTTAAGGAATATGGAAAAACTCGCAGTCTCATTGCTTCTTGCGCTTCTCGGTTATAATTAAAAGTGCCGCAAACTTCCAGGAAGTTGCTGATGTGGGCATTAGGATCTTCAGTTGCATTCCCTCGAACTGAACTGACTGCTGAATCATCTGAATGCATGTTTTTATGTCACCTGCATTTACTGGTATGGGAGGAAATACAATGCAAGAAATGAGTCTGTCAACCACCGGAATGGTTCGGTCTCGAATGGGAATTGGTGGTGCAACGTTCAAAGGTTCAGGTTCCATGTTGACTAAAGCTTCTTGGCCTTCTCGCCTTTCCCTTCTCAACTGTCTGATGGTTCTTTCAATTTCTGGGTCAAGCGGTCGAAGTTCAAAGCTTCTGGTTCGTCTCATGTAGTTTCTGAGAACCTGAAACACAAGAAAACAAAAACAACAAGTAAAGGTATCTAACCCCTAAACTAATAGTAAAGGATAAATATGTCCCCGGCAACGGCGCCAAAAACTTGACCGGCGTAAACACACACGTATAACGCAAGCGCACGTATCGTTCAAGTAGTATACAAATATCGATCACACGAGGACTTAATATCTAATCTATTAATTTTATGAGGACAAATGATTACTAGTATCTAACAGGTTGTTTAATTGATTTGAAATGACGACGATTCTAAATTTAAAGACAAGTAAATAAAATTGTTCGAAAGTAGATTTTAAGAAAATTCAATATTAAAAACTATCTAGGGTTGTGATTTCTTTTAATATCATTTTATAGAAGAAGTGAATATCATTTTATAGAAGAAGTGATTATCTTAAAGTTGGGTAATATATTGATTTATTAACCTGGAACACTAAATTATGTAATAGCCTCTTCCGATGGTCAATTTCAAATACCTAGTATAATCCAATTGAACCATATGTCTATGTCAACCAAATTACCTAGATTCATTAAGATTAAGTTCCAATTAAGGCTACCCCCGCCCGACAGGTATATTCCTATCCTGTAAGGAAATCTATTAAAGGGTTATCTATCCTCAAGGAAGATCGTGGGATATTGAGTCTGAGGTCTTAAACTTAAAATCCATATGTCTAGTTCATTTTAAGTTTACCTAATCAATTTTATTAATGGCCAGTTAATTAAAAAACATTAAGATTAAGACTCAATAAATAAATCTTTATATTACCCAAACTTTAATTTAACCCCTTATAAACCGGTGATATTAAAAGTCATCACAACCCCAGATAACTAATTTAGTTACAACACATAACTAGGGCTGGTAAAAACTTGAAAATAAAAGACATGAAGTAAAAATGCGGTAGAATAAATACTCAAAAGTAAATTATAATAAAATAAAATGCTAAGGTAAAAGGAATTACTTTTACTACTACTAATTTAGATATCTCCCATAAAATAATATATAAACTTGTGATAATATTACCAACCGACCAATCTGGCGGTATCCTGATTAAGTCAAATTAAGTTCAACCAGCCATTCAGGCTGTAATATTTGTCCATAAACCAGCCATAAAGGCGGAACCAAAATTAAATTACCAACCGACCAATCTGGCGGTATCCTTGATTAGTCAAGTTTAAACCAGATTAAAATTAAATTACCAACCGACCAATATAGCGGTATCTTTTTTAAGTCAAATTTTAAATAGTGAATATATTATTTTTAAGGGAGATTAATCTAAATAGCAATAGTAAAAGAATTACCTTTCACCCTAGCTGGGGAAGTTACCTCCTCATGGTGAATAGTAAAAACTGTAAAAAGTAAAGAAAGTAAGTTACTATTATTACAAAAAGTAATTAAAATTATTACAAAACTAAAAACGAAAAATTAAAAGAAACTTAGAGAGAGAAGAACTCCCTATTTACATCAAAGAAATGGGAGAGAATGGTACCACAAAATCTGAAATTTCGAGCTCAATTTATAGGCGCGGATAGCCCTCGGGCGTCGCGACGTTAAGAGCTTCGGCGTCGCGACTCTGGAACAGTGATTCGTGGCATGCTCTCGGCTTGACACGTGGAAATTCGGATAAGAGGCGGATGAGAGCTCAATTATGATGATGACGTGGCGATGACGTGGCAAGGCGGCTGAGATCAATTGTCGGCACCGTAGAATTACGACACGTGGCGACATGTGTCATGTTGTGATTGGCTGATGATGACGTGTCATGTTGACTCAGTTGACCTGCTGACGTGTATGATGATGTTGCAAGACGTATGGAAGAGTTGACTTGGTTGACCTGCTGACGTGGCGACACGTAGGATGACACGTGGCACACGTGGAAATAGTAATTGTCGGCACCGTATGATGATGACACGTGGCACAGCACACGTTAGCAGATCGGCTGTGATGGTGACACGTGGCACGACGCACGTTAGCAAAGTCAAACTTCTCAAATTCTGACCCGTTGACCCGGCGCACATTAGCAGCTCTGGTGCACGTTAGGCGTCGCGACGCGCCAAAATTACCGAAATGCCCTTTTTGCCAATTTTTCCTGTTTTGCTCCAAATCACCTCCAGAATGACCTGAAACTTTATTTATCTACAAAATAACACAAAACACATCAAAATATTCACAAGACTCAAGAAACTATACAAAATATTAGGTTAAATGAGTGGGAAATAGTGATATAAATACCACTCATCAGATTTGCGCAAGTCCAACTCGTTTAAGAATAAATACTCAAAGTAAGTATTCTTGAATTATATCGAACTACAATATTAAATTCAATTTTAATTGTATTCAATACTAATTCTAGTTTAATTCCAAATTAAACAATTTTACTTATTAAAGTGCCTTTTTAGACTTGGATTCCAAATCCAATCCAAATGGGTCTCAAATGCCCAATTAGCATTCAATGCCAATTCAATTAAGTCCAATTGGCTTTTAATTAATTCTTTAGGCATGGACTTTTGGTCATTATGGATCAAACCCATAATGCCTTGGCCCATTTAGGAATCACCCTATGCCAAAATTCAATTTTGGCCCATTAGGCCCAATTAAGTAATTAAAGGCACAAAAGTCATACTTTGGACTTTATAGAAATGGTTTAGGCCCAATTGGATCTAACCCAATTGTCCACAACCATACTTGGCCTAACCAAGCCCATTAGCCCAAATACAACCAAATTACATTAATACAATATTCCAAATATCACATTAATTCAATTAAATGTAATTAACACAACTAATTAATCAATCTAATATTTCCAAAACATTAATTAATCTATTTATTCATGCTTATCATTTCAATTTATGTCCAACACAAATTGAAGCAAAATCAAGTCTCCCAAGAACATGCTCATTTACGGAAATTACAAGAAATTAACATTCAATTTTGATTTCAATTCAATTAAATCAACAATTAATATTTATTTCATACCTTTAACACATCCAAGTGTCAAATTTCAAAAATTACCATGAGTAAACCTAGGGTTTATATTCGGCCATGCATAGGATTTAGGGAAATTTGATCTAATTAATTTTTCAACAATCCATTGATGCACAACTCTAAGTTATCATCTTCTAACATCAACCAAACACTCAATTTTAAATTTACATACTCCAAGCAAAAAATCCCCAAATTAAAGTTCATAAAACCTAGAATTCAAATCAAGTTTAACAAGGCTCTAAATACCATTGTTAGTGTCTCTAAGACATGCTCAAGATCTGTAAACATGATTTGGAGTGTGAATAAATCAAGTAAAGTTGCGGAAATACTTACATTGATGTTGGGTGAATTTTCAAAAAATCCTTTGAATGGTTGAAGCTCCAAGCTTTGATTTGTTATTTTTCTCATTGGGTGACTTTCCCTAACACCTCATTCAACTCCTCAAGTGCTAGCTTTTAGAAAATTTTGAAGCAAAATTTTCAAGAAGGATAAGAGAAGTCACAAAAAGTGGAGAAGAAAGAGAGAAAGTGAGTTGTTCTAATTTTCCAAAAATTGGTTGGTGTGTGTAGTAAAGGAAGCATTTAATTTTGCCAACTACTCATATCACACTTTGACAAGTTGATGTAAGTGAAGTGGGTCCCACCACTTTTAAATTCCAAATTTAAGTTGGCTTACTCAACACAGAACTAGACTTAGGCCCGGATTCATTTAATTCCAAATAAACGAATCTATCGTTGCTAAATAATTAAATCCAATTTAATTAAATAATTATGCCTAGCAAAATTATTGTGATAGTCGCTTACGAATTAATTCTAAATTAATTCGTTCGCTCGAATTAAAATCAATTTTTAATTTCGTATTGAAATCTAATTTCAATTAATATATCTGATATATTATTTTAGCCCAAATAAATAAATTAAATAGAAAAATCCAATTTAACTATTAAATTTATTTTATCGATTAATTCCAAATTAATCGCGTTCTCTCTTCTATACGAATTTAATCCCAGATTAATTCTTGCCGCAATTAATCCCAGATTAATTTTCTCTCTCATAATTAATCCCAGATTAATGCAATTCGAGTCAAATGTCATTGGTGAATCTTTAGGAGGTGACACAAGAGATTCCTGGATATGTTGGCAATAAATACGGTTGTCGGACTATCCGAACACGTGCGTACCCCGTATCATGTACTCACCGATTTACAAGACATGGTTGGCTTCTAGCAAAGCACCGTGCCTACCAAATTCTCCAGAAATATCCACCGAGGAATATTATCTGTATCAGACGTAGTAATACAATGTAATGCGTAATACGATCCAATATCAGATGTCACATGTTAGGCCTAGGGCTGGCTCTGTGTCTGCCTCGTACGAAGCATATATCGGATCCCGTGTAACTAGTCTCTGTAATCGGAAAGTCATGACCTAGTCATACTTTCCCGATAGCTGCAGCTTTTAAGAGTACTAGTACTGTATCTTGTGTGACCATCACCTCCATATGACTGAAGTGATACTCCCATCTTGACATCACATCAAATACACTATGATTCTCAGTAAACCCAATAGAGGCGTACACAGAACCTGTTAAAGCTCCGGACGACCAATACCAAAGTAAACTAATTGTCGCAACTAATAGCGACGTAAGTCTCAGGTTAAAGATCACATACACCTACCCTGATTCGGATTCCCATAGACATATAGTCATACTACTTATAGGATTCTGATTGAGTCTTTCCAGAGCGAAACTGTTCCCGGTCCAACGGCTAACATAAACTCTTATCACACATGCATAAGTATCCAATACCTAAATATATGAGAACTATGTCGTTAAGCTTCCATAACGCGCACTAGTGTAATACTAGTCTATTCCGCATTACCAATGTCCAGTCTTGATAATACTACGACTAGGGATATTTAATGATTAAACCGTTCGTGGATTAATACTGTCTCATATTTTATTAATCCAATTTAACCATATGGACTTTTATCATTATATATATATATATCCAAGTAATCCAATTACAATAATGATAAAATAACAATTTCTTTTTGTCACATAGTTAATTTGTACAAAAACACAATGTCTTTTACAAATAGTGATGTTATGGGTCATAATTGTCCAACAGTCGCTACTATCCGCAATCATAGATTTTCCAACCTTGGCATGCCTTTGTCGAAGGTATTTGAAAATTTGAAGAGACGAGGTCAGTTGAAACCTGTAGACCCTAAACCACTACCGAACCTCATACCTCGCCACCTTAACCTGGACCAATACTGCCATTTCCACCAACATAAAGGACATGATACTGAAAACTACAACCGCCTTAGACACGAGATCCAAGACCTCATTGATAGCTATAAAATACTCGACCTAGAGAGAAGCCAACCAAATACAAACAAAAACCCGATACGGTTTTTATTGGGGATGATGGGGAAACCATTACTATTGGGGCTGAAGTAGGCAACGCCATGGCCACTCTAGAAGCCTAGTCGTTTACAAGGTTCCAATCAGCCACGATTTTCGAGGAATGGGTAGACCCCGAGGTATCTAAGATTATTTAAAAAATGAATTACAAGCCTAATACTGGACTAGGGGAACAAGGCCAAGGGATGAGCACGCTACCAGATTTCAAAGGATAGACAACTAGGAAAGGATTGAGACACCGTTAAGAAAAAGTGAGGACAGAGTTTAGGAAGAAAGAAAAAATATTAGAGGACTATTTCGTGAAGGCATTGTAACAAGAAGCTCTAGAATCGTGCGAAGTCAATGGAGTCATTATACCGGGCTTCGAGATCTTTACAGATGTAATGGGTTGGAAAAGAGATCTAATAATGGAAAGCAACTGGATTACAAAGACTGTCAGAAAATACACCAGAAGCAAGATGGGAAGAAGAACTGCTGAAGTTGGAAGAGTTGACATTGGAAGACCTCGTCGAAGTAAAAAATTAGGAAGACTATGAAGACGTTTATGTACTTCAACTCTTTGATTATAACCTTGCATTGAAAATTAATAAAATGAATGATTTTATTTACTTGTTTGATTTTTCTTCTTTTGGCATACATCATGACATGCATGAAATAAGCATATTTGACATCAATTCAACTAAAACAGATGCACATAACCTTGGTACATGTGAAAACCCAAAGAATTTACTAATTACAAGTTATATTACCCCTGAAGAGAGGAAAGAATTAGTGAATCGATTAACAACATATGGAAAAGTATTTGCCTGGTCCTACAAAGACATGACAAGAATGGACAGAAGCATAGCCCAACATGTGAAACCGACGTACCCAAACATAAGGCCTGTAAAGAAAAATCTTCGAATGATGAGGCCTGAATAGGCTGAGAAGATTAAGGAAGAGGTGAAGAAGTAGATAGAGGTATGATTCTTGGAAGTTGCAAAGTATCCAGAATGGTTGGCCAACATCATACCAGTTCCAAAGAATAATAGAATGGTTAAAATGTGTGTAGACTATAGAGATCTCAACAAGACCTGCAAAAAAGATGACTTCTCTCTACCACACATAGATGTTCTGGTGGACAACATGCTATTGTCGACCATGTATTTATTTGCATGTGGGTTTTCTAAGTACAATAAGATATTTATGGCAGAAGAAGATAAGTATAAAATGGCTTTCATTACTGAATGAGGGGCTTATTGCTATAAAGTAATGCCATTTGGACTTAAGAATGCAAGAGTTACTTATCAAAGGATGGCCACTATCCTATTTCATAATATGATGCATAAGGAGCTTGAAGAATACGTAGATGACATGATGGTCAAGTCAGAAACCTAAGAATGACACTTTGTTGCATTAGAAAAATTCCTTTAAAGAGCGGATAAATACAATCTCAGACTAAACCCAAAAAATATGTATTCGCGGTTATGTTCGAAAATTTTCTAAGATATACGGTAGGCCCCCAGGGGATAGAGGAGGATCCGGGGAAGGTCAAGGTAATAACGGAGAAGCCTGCACCCAAGACGGAGAAGGAAGTAAGGGCCTTTTTGGGAAACATTCAGTACATCAGTCGGTTCATCGCCAAGCTAAGATCAATGTAAGAACCGATCTTCAAACTACTCAAAAATGATCAACCCATGGAGTGGAATAAGCAATGCCATAAAGCCTTCAAAAATATTAGAAAATATTTGAACAATCCACCAGTCTTGAGACCTCATAGGCCAGGAAACCCCTCGTCTTATATCTAGCTGTGGAACCTAAGGCACTGGGGGCGATGATGGTACATGAGGATGATAGAAGGGTGGATCACACAGTCTTATATCAGCAAGAAGATGTTATCTTATAAAATACGATACTAAGAAATAAAAAAGATCTGTTATGTGGTAGTATAGGCCTCTCGATAGCTATGACACTATTTCCAATCCTACAAGACACAAGTAGTCACCAAAGGAAACCCGTTGAGGTATCAACAATCAACACCCTCCCTGGTTGGGAAGTTAGGAATATGGTTGGTGTTGTTGACCGAGTTCGGTATATAGTACATCACTAAAAAAGTAATCAAATGGCGTGTCATGGCTGAATTCTTAGCACAACAACCTATTGAAGAATATAAGTATGAATTTTGAGATTCCAGATTAGGAAGTGAAAATCATAACTATTTAAGGCTGGAAAATGTACTTTGATGAAACTATAAATTACAAGGGAGTAGGCTTAAGAATCATATTGATAACCCAAGACTGTGAAACTTCTTTTATGGCTAAGAGGTTAATCTTTACAAACATTAATAACATGGTTGAATATAATTCAAGTACATTCATATTAGAAGCATTGATAGCCTTGGGGTAGAGGATGTAGAAGTTTTTGGAGATTCGTTGTTGGTAATTCACTAGATACATGGAGATTAAGAACTAAAGGAAGATATGGTTAGACCGAATCTCCCGTGGCGCACATTCCAACACCTGCCTAGCGAAGATAACCAAATGGTGGACGCCTTATGATACATTCATAAAATGGTTCTTTACTCCCCCAGTATGCAAGTGTCGAAGTGATAAAATAAAAAAGCAAGTTCGGGGTCAATCCATAGAGAATCGATTTAGTAACATAATTATCCATAGGGAATAAAATAAATAGGCAAGCCCGTGGAGTGGAATGAGCAATGCCATGAGGCCTACGAAATGATTAAAAAATATTTGACCAATCCACCAGTCTTGAGACCTCATAGCCCTGGAAAACCCCTCGTCTTATATCTAGCTGTGGAACCCGGAGCACTGGGGTGATGATGGTACATGAGGATGATACATGGGTGGATCACACAATCTTATATCAACAAGAAGATGTTATCTTACGAAATGCGCTATCAAGAAGTAAAAAAGATCAGTTTGATAGTAGTATGGGCCTCTAGAAAGCTACGACATTATTTCCAATCCTACAAGATACAAGTAGTCACTGAAGGAAATCCATTGAGGTCTCTACAATAAGCACCCTCCCTGGTTGGGAAGTTAGAAAGATGGTTGGTGTTTTTGACCGAGTTTGATATATAGAACATCACCAAAAAATTAATCAAATGGTGCGTCGTGGCTGAATTTTTGGCACAACAACTAATTGAATGAGATAGGTATGTATTTTGAGATTCCAGATGAGTAAGTGAAAATGATAACTATTCAAGGCTGGAAGATGTACTTTGACGAAACTGTAAACTGTACGGGAGCATGCATCAAAATCATATCGATAGCCCCATGCGGTGAAACTTTTCTCATGGCTAAGCGGTTAACCTTTACAATCACTAATAACGTGGCTGAATATAAGCCGTGTACATTTGAATTGGAAATATTGATAGCTTTGTGGGTAGAAGATGAGAAGTTTTTGGAGATTCGTTGTTGGTAATTTGCTAGATACAAGGAGATTAAGAACTAAAGGAAGATGGGTTAAGACCGTATCTATTCCACTTTAGAAATATAATGCAAAGTATCATGTGATGCACATTCCAATAGCTGCCTAGGGAAGAAAACCAAATAGTGGACGCCTTGTGACACACTCACAAAGTGGTGCTTTACTCCTCAATTATACAAGTGTTGATTAATAAAATAAACAGGAAAGTCCAGGGTCGATCCATATGGATTCGATTTAGTAAAATAAATATCCCCAAGGAATAAAATAAACAGGCAAGACTGTGGAGTGGAATAAGCAATGACATAAGCCTACGAAAAGATTAGAAAATATTTGACCAATCCACCAGCCTTGAGACCTCATAGGCCTGGAAAACCCCTCATCTTGTATCTAGCTGTGGAACCCAAAGCACTGGGGCGAAGATGGTACATGAGGATGATACAAGGGTGGAACACACAGTCTTATATCAACAAGAAGATGTTATCTTATGAAATGTGCTACCAAGAAGTAAAAAAACTTTGTTTGGTGGTAATATGGGCCTCTAGAAAGCTACAAAACTATTTACAATCCTACAAGATATAAGTACTCACCAAAGGAAACCCGTTAAGGTATCTACAATAAGCTTATTCCCTGGTTGGGAAGTTATAAAGATGGTTTGTGTTGTTGACCAAGTTAAATATATAGTACATCACCAAGAAAGTAATCAAATGGTGTGTCGTGCTGAATTATTAGCACAACAACCTATTGAAGGAGATAGGTATGAATTTTGAGATTCCAGATGAGAAAGTGAAAATGATAACTATTGAAGGATGGAAGATGTACTTTGACGAAACTGTAAATTTCAAGGGAGTATGCATCAAAATCATATTGATAATCCCAAACGGTTAAACTTTTCTCATTGCTAAGAGGTTAACCATTACAATCACTAATAACATGGCTGGATATAAGCCGTGTACATTCGGATTAGAAGCATTGATAGCCCTGGGCTAGAAGATGTAGAATTTTTTGAGATTCGTTTAATTCGCCAGATACGAGGATATTAGGAACAAAAGGAAGATAGGCTAAGACTGTATCTATTCCACCTTAGAACTTTAATGCAAAGTATCCCGTGGTGCACATTCCAACACCTGTTTATGGAAGAAAACTGAATGGCGGACGTCTTGTGAAACACTCACAAAGCGTTCCTTTACTCCCCAAGTATATAAGTGTCAAAGTAATAAAATATATAGGGAAGTCTGGGGTCGATCCACACGGAATAGATTTTGTAAAATAAAATAATAATTCGACTGAAAATAAAAAGGCTGAATTATTTGAAGTAATGGACAATTTTAAATTAGACTGCAAAAATAAAATAGAATATTGGGGCTAGTGGATCCACTCTTGATATTTCAAATATAGAGATTCTAACTTTTTCTAATAGATAAATTGTCATTATTACCCAGTTAATTTACTTCAGAAATTAATTATGCCAAAACATATAAAACCAACCATATAGGTAGTGATAACATTTGTCTATAACAAGTCAATAGGTACTCAATTATGTCAAATATATAAAACTAATCATAAAGGCAGTAATAAAGTTTGTCAATAATTAGTCTAAATTTAAATTACTCTGTCATATAATATGGGGTAAAGTATTAAATATGTCAACCACTATGAGATTGTCTATAGAGAATCAAGACACCTACAAATATAAAAGTAGATTAAATATTAGTCTTTGAATTACAATTCATATATCATAATATAAGTAAGATTAATTTATATTATGATATTAAGAGTTTCACTATTTTATCCGAGTATAATGGAATTAGCTACTCATGCTTTGAATAAAAACACACATAATTTTATAACTAAAAAAAAATACAACAAAGTTTGAAAAATAAAACACTCAAGAGTTGAAACTCCATAAATTCTCAGAGAGAGAAATATGAAGCGGGCTAAAGAAAATGAGGTGTTGAGCTTATCTATTTATAGTAGAGGGCTCAACACCTCTACCTATCCTTTATTATTATTTTTATATTTTTGATATTTTTGTTTTCTGCTTATAAATTCGAACAATTGTCACAATCCACCGAAAGGTTGATTGTGACATTTGAATTTATATTTTTTTTCGTTTAAAAATTACATGCAGCATACGTGGCTAAATACGAAAATTACGCAACGTTGGAATTTCTGAAATTGTACACTGTTAGAATGTCCTTTCATGTTTCTGGCCTCCAAAATCCAAATTTCAAATCCATTTTTTCTAGTTATGCATCCAAAGTATTATTTCACCTATATAAGAAATAAAAATCACAATAAAAATATATAAAATATAGATTTAATTATTATTTCAAAAATGTGCTAAATTAAGGGGATTAATGAAACTATAAGTATAAAATAATTACTTTTTCTTTATTAAATGTACATTTTTTAGTGTTTATCACACCCCAACTAGCTTATTACTAGTCCCTAATTGTTTTATTTCTTATCCAAGTTAATAATTATTTCATTTCTTTTTAAATTATCAAATAAGTAAATTCTCATGTTTTTTACCTTTCTTCCATACACACATTAGACAAAGTACCAATCAATTCAGTGTGCCCACAATATCCACAGGTCTTGTCGAAAATAGAGTAATTTTTTTCCTAAAATTATATTACAGATCACATTTTTTTGGCAATGAGAGTTTATTTATAAATACAAAAATAATTTTTGTTGATGAATAATACATCTTCAATCCTTATAACGAGCTTTGGGTTATTGACTCCCAAACTAGTTGGTTTTAGGGCACTAGGTGTTAAGACACCCCTACGGACTTAATTGCTCGAATCTCAGAAGTCAAAAAAAAGAAGTGTCGGATTCCCTTAAGCGTTCTCTTTAACCAATGTAACGAGCTTTGAGCAAGTGACTTCCAGAACAGTTAGCCTTAGGGTACTAAATGTTAAAACACCACTACAGACTTAATTGCTCGAGTTAGAGAGGATATGAAATCAAACTTATTCACATTTTTTTTTTACAAACTTTAGCTCTATCGTTTTACGTGACCAATTACTGCTTGCTGAGGCAAGATGTCCAGTTACTAAGTAAAAGCTTGATTATTATTATCATTTTTTAAAACTAACTCAAACTCTACCGTTTTACGCGAACAATCACTATTTGCTGAGGCAAGATGTCTAGTTACTAACTAAAAACTTTTTTTTGGAATAAAAATAGAAAATCCACACCTTTAAGTGCTACCTCCAACAAACTAGAGAACTAAATATTACAAATTTCACTTACAACCCACAATCATATGTTACTGTGTATGTTGGTAATATATGTCAACTTAGGATACGGAAATCAAACTTAATCATATTAGGGAGAATTCATAAATTTGAATGATCTTTATCAGACTAGTTCAACTTGAAAAGAATGAGGTCGATTTTTGGTTCATAAGCTAAAAGTTGATCAATTACTTCATCATTTCTTCTTGTAGTTAAGACCATATATTTTCTAATTTTGAAATGAACCCGAGTCTTTTGGCATTCTCAAGAAATAGTAAAAGAAAATCAAAAAAATGATCTACATTAAGTAGTCTAATGTGTTTTCGATGAATGTTTAAATTCATCCATGATGCAACTGTAAGTATTTCTTCTAATATGCCCAGCCCACATTGTAAAGTAATAAAAGCGTTAGCATGATTAATCATTTCAGGAAATTGCCCATTTATCATTTGTAATTAGATTACCAAGATGTATAAATGATAGAAGGTCCATATGATTAGTTCCGAATTGAGATGATATGAGACAGTATCAATCCATAAAGGTTTAACCATTAAATATCCCTAGTCAGAGTATTATCGAGATTAGACATCGATAATGCGTAAAAGACTAGTATTACACTTGTACGCGTTGTGGGAGCATAACGTCATAGTTCTCATATATTTGGGTATATGATACTCATGCAAGTGTAATAGGAGGTTGTGTTTACCGATGGTACGGAAACAGCTTCGCTATGGATAGACCCCTCAGAATTCCATTGGTAGTATGACTATGTGTCTATGGAAGTCCGAATCAGGGTAGGTGTATTTGGTCTTAACCAGAGACTTGCACCGCTAATACTTACGACAATCAATATACTTTGGTTTTGGTCGTCCAGGGCTTGAACAGGTTCTGTGTACGCCTCCTCTGGGTATATTGAGAATCGTAGTGTATTGGGTGTGATGTCAAGACGAAAGTATCACTCCAGTCATAGTGGAGATGATGATCACGTAGGATATGGAACTGGTGCTCTTTTATACTGCAGCTATAGGGATATTATGACTAGGTCATGTTTATCCGATTATAGAGACTAGTTACCAGAGATCTGATATGTGCTTCGTACGGGGCAGACACAATTCCAGCCCCAGGCCTAGCACGTGACATCCGATGCTGGATCGTAATACGCAATACTACGTATACTACGCCTGATATAGATCACATATTCCTATAAGAATATTTCTGGAGAATTGGGTAGGCACGGTGCTTTTCTAGAAGCCAACCATGTCTTGTAAATCGGTAAAAATGTAGTACTACGTACGTACGTGTTCGGATAGTCCGACGACCGGATTTACTACCAACATATCCGGGGATCTCATGGGTCGCTTCCCGAAGATTCACCGATGACGTATGACTCGTACTTTATTAATCTGGGATTAATTATAAGAGAGAGAAAATTAATCTAGGATTAATTACGGAGATATTTTATCTGGGATAAAATATTATTTAAAGAGAGAGCGGTTAATTTGGAATTAATCGATAAAATAATATATTCGATATATTATACGAAATTGGATTTCGACGCGGAATTAAAATTAGATTTTAATTCGGCGAACGAGTTAATTTAGAATTAATTTTTTAGCGACGTTAATAGTAATTTTGCTAGGCAGAATTATTTAATTAAATTTGATTTAATTACGTCGCAACGGAAAATTCGTTAATTCGGAATTAGCGAACCCGAGCCCAGGAGTGTTTGCAGGTGCACTCACATTTCGAATTCAAGTGGGGCCCACAAGTCACATCAAGCATCAAATTACTAGTCAATCAATTGATGTGATGTCTAGTCACTTTGAGTGATGTGACAACTTGTCACTTGTGATTGATGGTGGTAGTTGGATAACTTTAATGCTTGTACCATTTTTGTAATTCAAATTTGGTATATCATTAATTGATTTTGGAAAATCAATTAAGTATATTAGATACACAAACCAACTAACACAACATATTCTCTTATTTCTTTCCTCTCTACCTCTCGGCCAACAGCCAATTTCTTCCTTCTTTCTTGCCAAATGCCTTGAGTTTACAAGGAAGAATTAGGGAAATTTGTGACAAAATTTCCAAGGTGCTGGCGCACATTCGGGGTCTTGCGAAGGTTATAGGGAAACTCACCCGTGGGCATGGAATGCACACCAAGCTTGGAGCTTGAAGGACCGAAAATTGGAGCACAAAATGGAGTCAATACCGAGAACCTTGGAGGAAAAAGCTTGAAGATTTTTGTTGTTCCTCGCATCGCAAAAGCCGATCAATTTAAGTATGATTCCGCCATACCTCTTTGAGTATTCGCACATGATTTCTTGCTTGAAATCGATCTTGGGACTAATCTAGAAACCCAACAATGGTATTAGAGCCATTTTGAGCATGAAATTGAAATTAGGGTAAAATTGGGTAAATTGGATTTGAGCATGTTTGAGTGAAATTACTTGTTTGAGCATGCTTGTATATGAATGACTTGGAGTTATTTGTGATCAATTTTGTGAAAATTGGATTGGATCAAATTTTCCCCAAAATTATGGCTTGGCCTAATATGGTGTGTGCCCTAATGTCATGGTATTTTTTGATTTTGATCATTGGATGAGTTGAAATCACATAGGTAATGTTGATTTAGGATTTAATTGGATTAAAACCGAATATGACAAAGAAAACCCGAAAATGCCGTGACATGTAAAGCATGGAAAATGATTGATTTTTGATTCAAATGTGTTGGACATGTTTTGATGATGATTAGCATAATTAATTGAGTAAATTGGTGTTTTTGAAATATTAATTTGACTAATTAATTATGGCCATACACTTTAGGTTAATTAAATTATGAAATTTGGAATTTTGGTAATTTATTTAATTGGGCCAAATTTGGAATTGGGCTTGTAAAATTGTAATTGGGCTTAATGGGCTTGGTTGGGCCAAGTTTGGTTTAGGCTAATTGGTTGGATCCAATTGGGCCCAAAACCATATCCATAAAGTCCAAATATAACTTAATGGACCTTTAACTTTAATTGGGCCTAATGGGCCTAAATTGGTTTCTTGGCAAATAAGGGTGATTCCTTAAATGGGCTTTGGTATTTGGGTTTGACCCATATTAACCAAAAGTCCATGCCTTATGAAATTAATTAAAAGCCCATTGCCTTTAATTAAATTGACATTGGATGTTAATCGGGCTTTGAGACCCGTAACGATTAGATTTAGAATCTAAGTCGTTAAGGCACATTAAAAAGTGTAATTATTTAATTTGGAATTAAAATATAGAATTAGTATTAAATACAAATTAAATTGGATTTAATGTTGTAGTTTAATATAATTCGTGAATTCGTACTTTGAGTACTTATTCGTAAAACGAGTCGGACTCGCACAAAATCAAATCGTTGTTTGAACATTTGATGGTCATTAATTTCAGATTAATTAATTGGATTCGAATGATTGATAACATGCTTTATGTGAATACATGGATGCGATGTATGAATAATGTATATCGGATGGATATTAGATGGGTGAGGGCAATTTTGGAAATTATTGTAATAAATTTAGAATTTATTAAATTGGACATGCGTGTCCAGCCTATTACCTCTTGACTCTGTGTATTTCTCTTCTCACATATTCCCATCAATGAAAATGAGGTTTCTTTAGAAGTGTTATGTAATTGGGTAGAAGTAATACTTGTGCTAGCGGGAGAGAGGAAATGGAGAGATTTGTTCTAGGAACAATGTGTTAAGTATCCATATGCATATCATTATTATTTATTTATACGCGCCTTATTATGTTTTTAGAATGCATGTTTAAGGGTGTATGATGATGAGACCTTAACAAATAAAATTAATTGGTTGCCAATTACACGAAAAACCCTCAACACATATTAAGCGTTTTTTCCTTCCATTGAGTGATTTTTACTCAAGATCCAAGACTGGCACTGGTTTGTTGGCCAAAATCAAGACCTTTGTCCGTCGCGGATGTGTTGGAATCATGAAAACTTTGTTCCATATCAGTGTCTTGTCCAAGTTGTGATTTGTTGGCCTAAGTCAATATCACTTCTTGTCCATCGACATTGATTACGAAGCTTTCCATAGTGAATGGGTTCCGCTTAACTGGGATCACTAAGTTTGTTGTGCCCAAACCAAGGCTTAGTTGATTCAGAGGAAAAAGGTTAGGGAATATATTGGATATATTGGCATATATAAGATATATGTTTTGGACTTGGATGTCCACCTACTGGATCTAGGAATTGGATGGGATCCAATTGATCTTAGAGATCTACCTAGTTAATTATCATACAATTTTTTTTCCAAAGTCAAGATTGTGTGTTATTTAACGGGATCCTAGCCCACTAGGAAACAAGGTTTCCCGAGTACTCCACAGAAGTTAGAGGCTCGCTGAAAAATAGTGGGAGGCAAGTATTAAATTTGAAATATTCGTTTAGTTACTTTCCAATACGCGCTCATTTCAATTTTTCGTCAATAAATTAATATATATTAGTTGGACTAATATTTAATCGTTGTTTTAATTGAACAGTTGGACTGTATTCAAACTATTTCAATTGATAGTTGATTTTATAATTGGATTATAGTAATCAATATAATTGAATTTAAACCTATTAAATTATAGTTGATTATATAGTTAGACTATAGTAATCATTATAATCAATAGTACCTAAAATCGTTGATTAAATAGTTGGACTATTAGAATCAAGATAATTGAAAGATTAGTGTTTAAAACATAATCCTGGGTGAAAATGTTTTTAAACGAATTTAATTTTCAAATTGGGAATTAAACCTCAGGATAGTCCTGGGAACTGAGAAGTTATTCTATTTGATAGAATAACGTCTTGGGCCTAAGCTCGGAGTTGAGAAAATAGTAGAACATGATATTTGGAATATTCATGTGATGATAACTTTAGTGCTTAATCCGTTATGCTTGCCGCAAAGACTCCTTAATTTCTTAGTCAGAACTAAAGATTAGATCCTTAAAGTATGATATTGAAATTGAAGGATCTTCATAGATCTATCCTTAGATCTTAGAAGTACAAATTGCAATAGAAAACTCTTGGAGAGTTAATGGCTATACTCAAGGAGACAAAGCCAGAGTTTGCAATAGGGCAAGAAGCGCAAGGCGCATCTTACTTCAACGTCCCAGAAGGCCAAGGCTTGGCCAAAGGCTTATGGGGTGTGGAAAAAGGGGCAAAGGAAAAATCATTATAATCTTCTAGGAAGACATAAGACATATCCCAAGATGTCTACCTAAACTGTGGCAAACGGGGTCACTAAAAGCGTGATTGCCGTATGGACAAGGCAGACATGAAGGAAGTGAAGATGGTGCAAGGCTCCGGTTTCAAATATGTTTGTCATAAACATATTCACTACTAGTATTAAAATTGGATTTTAGATACTGAGTGTGGTACATAAATATGTGCTAATGTGCAGAATCTGCTGAGAGCAGGATACTGACTTCAGATGAGATCTACCTACGAATCGAAAATGGGACGAGAGTCACTGTTTTAACCGTAGATACGTAAGTTTAGGAACTACCCTTCGGGTGTGTACTTAAATTAGGAAACTGTTACAATGTAACTAGTTTGACTAGAAGCATTATCTCTATATCAGGGTTTAACCCGTTGCGGGTATACCTTTATATTCTAGAACACTAAAGTGTTTCATTTTATAAAGATGATATTGAGATAAGCACATTAGATGTGAATAACAGCATTTATATTTTGAATATAAATGAATCTCATACATATGACATGACAAACAAATAGCTCAAACTGAATGAATCAGATGAGACTTAAATGTGGCATTGTTGTCTGGGACACAATTAACAAGACTCGTATATCCACACTTTCGAAGAGTGGATACTAGGACAGATTTGATTCTATTCAAATAATGTCTACGAATCTAGTTTATCAGGCAAAGTGCCTAAAACAACTTTTACTTGGTAAAAGTGCAAGTGCCACCGATCTGTTAGCCCTCATTCATAGTGACGTAAGTGGGCCCATGTCTAGCTAGGCTAGATGTGGATATGAATGTTTCGTGACCTTTACGAATGTGGCATCGTGTTATGGTTATGTGTTTCTTTTGAAACACGAATCGGAAACTTTTGATAAATTCAAAGAGTTTCGACACGAAGTAGACAAATAAATCGGCTAAAGTATTAAACACCATGATTGGACCATGATGAAAATACTTAAGCAATAAGTTTCTCAAATACTTGAAAGAGTATAGTATTCTTTCAATGAGGACTCATTCCGGAACACGTGAATTTAATGGTGTGTCCGAACTGAGAAATCAAATTTTGTTGGACATGATAAGGTTAATCATGAGTCGCTCTGAGCTACCATTTCCTTCAACGGATACGCATAAACAGTGCAAAACTTATTTTGAATAAGGTTCCATAATAATCTATTTGACAGACTTCATATTAGATATGAACAGGAAAGAAACCGGGTTTTCTCATTCCTGAAGATTTGGGAATGCTGGGCATATGTTTGGATGATACCAAACTAAAACCCAAATCGGATAAGTGCCTAATTTTTGGTTATCCTAGGGAAACCAAAGTATAGCACTTATACAACTCACAAGAGAACAATGTAATTGTTACTCACCATGCGGTTTTCCTAAGAGGAATACCTATATGCAGTGGTAAGTGGGAGGAAAGTAAAAATCGATGAAAATCAGAGTAATACTATTCCAGAAACTGATTCCTTAATGGAACACAAATAGTTCATCAAGGATGAAACTATACCAATAATCTTCGAATACACAAGAACCGCGCAAGTCGGAGAGAGTCCGAAAACAACCTGGAAGGTATGGGTTTCTGATATCACCTCATAAAGATGTCAATCTTATTGAGGAATAAACACTGACTACGTATGAGGAAGTAATACAAGGTATCGACTCCCAATTATGGCAAAGTGCCATGAAGTTCGAAATGGATTCCATTTATATCAACTAAGTTTGGACACTAGTTGATGTACCAGAAAGCATTGTGCCTATTGGTACTATATAAGTCTTCAAGGAAGACATACATGGAAGGCAACATACCAACGTACTAAGCTGGGCTTGTAGCGAAAATGTATCGTTATCAACATTGTGTCGATTACGACGAAACCTTTTAACTCTTGCCATTGTTAAATCCATTTGGATAATGCTTGCTGATGCTGCATGTTTCATTTATGAAATATGGCAGCTGAACGTCAAAATCGCTTTCCTTAAATGGAAACCTTTTGAAGGATGTTTATAACATCCTGACAGTTTTGTCATACCAAAATGAGCAAACAAGGTTTGCAAGATAATTCGACCCATTTATGGATTGAAGCAAGCATTGCGTTCTTGGAACTATCGTTTTGATGTAATCATAATGGTGTATGATTTTATTCAAAACGAAAATGATTCTTGTGTATATAAGAAGGTTAGTGGGAGCGCACTGACAATGAATGTCCTAAATAATGATGACATGTCATTTCTTGGAAATGATATTCCCATAATAAAATCGGTGAAAGCTTGGCTTTCAAGAAAATTCTTGTAGAATTCTTGGGAGAGACAACCTTTATTCTAGGAATAAAGATCTACTGGGATAGATCTAAAGGTTTTACGCACTCTCCGAGAACTCGTACATTGAAATAAATGTATGCGACCTGGTGTCTCATATGCTTTGAGCATATGGAGTGACAATCGGGCCAATCCAAGTGATAGTCATTGGATTGATGTTAAGAACATCCTTTAGTAGCTTAGATGAACTAAGGATGCTTTCTTATACTATGGAGAAGGAGAACTTGAAGTGACTGGGTTCGCTTCTGCAATTTTCCTAACCGGTAAAAATGACTATAAGTCGTAATAAGGGTACTATAAAGTTTGAATAACAGAACAGTGAGCTAGAAATCTTCCAAGCAAGATACTGTTGCCGAATAAACAACAAAAGCAGAATATTGCTGTAGCTGAGGTAGCAATAGAAGCCTTTTGGATCGATAATAATCCTAATCAGATTAAGAGTAGTTCTGTTAGTAGCTGAGCTAGGCTTCAGCATAGGCTAAAGAATTAATGGTCTCATCAACGATCCAGATATATACTTCAAATATTCGTTCGGATCATACATCGTGGCGATGTGATGATCGTATAAATCGCATCAGATGATAACCATGCAAATCCGATGACGAAAACATTTTCTCAG
Organism: Zanthoxylum bungeanum; assembly: GCA_019454045.1. NCBI lineage: Eukaryota > Viridiplantae > Streptophyta > Magnoliopsida > Sapindales > Rutaceae > Zanthoxylum > Zanthoxylum bungeanum. The sequence goes on from SKCR01023576.1 coordinate 23,596, forward strand.
CAGAAGTTTGAGCGAACCGTACATAGTTCGGGTGTAGGACACTTGAATGATTGGCTATAGGCCAAGTGGGAGATTATTGGACAATTATGACCCATAGCATCACTATTTTGTACAAATCATGGTGTTGTTGTACAAATTAACTATGTGACAAAGGAAATTTCCCTTTTATCATTTGTAATTAGATTACCAAGATGTATAAATGATAGAAGGTCCTTATGATTAGTTCTGAATTGAGATGATATGAGACAGTATCAATCCATAAAGGTTTAATCATTAAATATCCCTAGTCATAGTATTTTCGAGGTTGGACATCGATAATGCGTAAAAGACTAGTATTACACTTGTGCGCGTTGTGGGAGCATAACGTCATAGTTCTCATATATTTGGGTATACGATACTCGTGCAAGTGTAATAGGAGGTTGTGTTTACCGATGGTACAGAAACAGCTTCGCTCTAGATAGACCCTTCGGAATTCCATTGGTAGTATGACTATGTGTCTATGGAAGTCCGAATCAGGGTATGTGTATTTGGTCTTAACCTGAGACTTGCACCGCTAATACTTGCGACAATCAATATACTTTGGTTTTGGTCGTCCACGGCTTTAACAGGTTCTGTGTACGCCTCTTCTGGGTATATTGAGAACCGTAGCTTATTGGGTGTGATGTCAAGACGGAACTATCACTCCAGTCATAGTGGAGATGATGATCACGTAGGATACGGAACTGGTGCTCTTTTATGCTGCAGCTATCGGGATATTATGACTAGGTCATGTTTATCTGATTATAGAGACTAGTTACCAGAGATCTGATATGTGCTTCGTAAGGGGCAGACACAATTCCAGCCCCAAGCCTAGCACGTGACATCCGATGCTGGATCGTAATACGCAATACTACGTATACTACGCCTGATATAGATCACATATCCCTATAAGAATATTTCTGGAGAATTAGGTAGGCACGGTACTTTGCTAGAAGCCAACCATGTCTTGTAAATCGGTAAAAACTTAGTACTAGGTACGTACGTGTTCGGATAGTCCGACGACCGAATTTACTACCAACATATCTGGGGATCTCATGGGTCGCTTCCCGAAGATTCACCGATGATGTATGACTAGCACTTTATTAATCTGGGATTAATTATAAGAGAGAAAATTAATCTAGGATTAATTACGGAGATATTTTATCTGGGATAAAATATTATTTAAAGAGAGAGAGCGGTTAATTTGGAATTAATTGATAAAATAATATATTTGATATATTATACGAAATTGGATTTCGACGCGGAATTAAAATTAGATTTTAATTTTGGCTAACGAGTTAATTTAGAATTAATTCGTTACCTACGTGAATAGTAATTTTGCTAGGCACAATTATTTAATTAAATTTGATTTAATAACATCGCAACAGGAAATTCGTTAATTCGGAATTAGCGAACCTGAGCCCGGGAGTGTTTGCGAGAGCACTCGTATTTCGAATTCAAGTGGGGCCCACAAGTCACATCAAGCGTCAAATCACTAGTCAATCAATTGATGTGATGTGTAGTCACTTTGAGTGATGTGACAACTTGTCACTTGTGATTGATGGTGGTAGTTGGATAGCTTTAATGCTTGTACCATTTTTGTAATTCAAATTTGGTATATCATTAATTGATTTTGGAAAATCAATTAAGTGTATTAGATACACAAACCAACTAACACAAGACATTATCTCATTTCTTTCCTCTCTACCTCTCGGCCAAGGGCCAATTTCTTCCTTCTTTCTTGCCAAATGCCTTGAGTTTACAAGGAAGAATTAGGGAATTTTGTGACAAAATTTCCAAGGTGCTGGCACACATTCGGGGTCTTGCGAAGGTTATAGGGAAACTCACCTGTGGGCATGGAATGCACACCAAGCTTGGAGCTTGAAGGACCGAAAATTGGAGCACAAAATGGAGTCAATACCGAGAACCTTGGAGGAAAAAGCTTGAAGATTTTTGTTGTTCCTCGCATCGCAAAAGTCGATCAATGTAAGTATGATTCCGACATACCTCTTTGAGTATTCGCACATGATTTCTTGCTTGAAATCGATCTTGGGACTAATCTAGAAACCCAACAGCTTGAACAGAGAGATTGCCAACATGGTGAAGTTGCATTATTATATTGATTTGGAGGATATTCTTCATATAGCTATCAAGGTAGATAGGCAACTCAATAAGAGGTCTACATACATATTTGGAACTCAGACAACTCCTACATGGAAGGGGAAATGGGTTATTAATGACCGGCGAGATAGAGGATTTAACAAGCCAATGGCCGAACCTAATGCCAACGGAAAAGAAGTTGCAGAACCAAGCAAGGCTAGACCAAAACCTGAAAGTACAACATTAAATACTAAGGAAATCAAGTGTTTCAAGTATATGGGCATGGGACACTATGCTTCACAGTGCCCCAATAGGCCTACCTTAGTGATTGATAAGAATAGTGGTGAGGTATATTCTACTGACAGTGAGGTTAAGGTTGATGATGATGAGCCTGAGATTGAGGATACTAGTGACAGAGAGAGAGCTGCATACCCGATGGATAACTTGCCTTTAGTTGTCAAGCATGCTTTGAGTGCACAAATTATAGAGGATGGGTGTGATCAACAGATGGAGAATATATTTCACACTAGATTTCATGTGAATGACAAGGGGTGTAGTATGATCATTGACGAGGGCACTTGTGCTAATGTCGCAAGTACATGTTTAGTTGAAAGGTTGGGATTAGATAGCTTGAAGTATCCCAAGCCTTACAAGTTGCAGTGGTTAAATGATTGTGGCGAAATAAAGGTGACAAAGCAGGTATTTCTGAGCTTTACCATTGGGCCATACACGGATGATGTCCTATGTGATATGATACTGATGCATGCATGATATATTCTTTTGGGCAGGCCGTGGTAATTTGATAAGAAGGTCATACACAATGAGTTCAAGAATAAGTATTCCTTTTAGCATAAGGGAAAACCCATTACCTTATTGTAGGACACAGAACTTGACGACGTTGTTCTAGGCTTGCGGCCTAGTCGGGAGTACGAAATAGCCCACGGGGGAACTAAACCGGAGAAATAAAATGGAGTCGCCACCCAGTGTGAACTGGGAAAATGATTTAAGGCCGCACTCACCCCTCGCAAGGGAAAACCTCAAACCGTTGGGTTCCGAATGGTCCCTTACTTATGCCACTTGTAATGAAAAGATTTGTGCAATAATTTAACTGAGTCTACGCAACAACAACCTACATCTAAGTTTGCATACGACCTATATCTAAGTTTACATGCATAAAAGTAAGTCGGAATAACGGTAAGCACACAATCTTATGCATACATTAAATCGCTAAGCATGGCAATGTAAATAAATAATAATCTAAACATAAACTTAGAAGAGACATACAAGTTCCTAATGCGAAAGAAATAATTAAATCATGCTTGGAAATAATCAACTAATCATGCATAAAAAATAACATACTAAACAACCTAATCATGCATAAAAGTAACATACTATTTCTAACAAACAACAAATAAACATAAGATCGGATGACACGAAATATGTGTGTCTCTCAAGTGGTACGTGGAGTTGTTTCCCAAGTACAAACCGCACTAACGTCCATTCAGATTCGGCTACGAAATTTACGTCTGAGTTTCCATCTGATATACTGCAAGAGAGAACACATATTCCATTCATCTGAAGGTCATATGATACCCCAATCAACAATACTAATGCGAAGTAAAATAAGAAAATAAATAAAAATAAAGGGGAATGAATAAATAGGGTGCCCTCAGGTCTAACCTCTTAAGTCGTCTCTTGGAAGTGCGTTACACGGCCGTCGGAAGGGTTAACGCTCCGTAACTTTTCCGGTTCACTGGTTCAATGTTTTCCTTCGTTGCCTCGTTGTTTTGGGCTGCTTTGTTCACTGTTCTTTGGGGTGTTCGGGGACTGTTTTTGGGTGATATTTTGGGTGGTTTTCGGGACTGTTTATGCGGTATTTTGAGAGTGTTTTGGGGGCTGTTTTGCGGTATTTTGGGGTACATTTTGCGGGTTTATGGTGCAGTTTTTAGGGTGCTTTGGCCACGTTGATTGGAGGGTTTTTGGATCAGTGTTTGTTGGCCGTTTGGTTTGTCAGTGGGGGCTGATTTTTGGGTTATTTTATTACTGTTTTGGTGTCGTTGGCTTGGGGTTTTGTTTATTTGTTTTCATGGTTTAGGGGGTCCTTTGGCTTATGAGTATGGCTTACGTGAGGGGGCTGATTTTTGGTTATAGAGGGGCTGAGTGATGGTTAACGTGGCTGTGTTTGGCTGGTGTGTGAGTGGCTTTAGGTTTATGTGTGAACTGTGTGTGTCAGTTTGTTTGTGGATGGGCTGTGCTAGTTTGTGTCTTGTGTGAGGTGGGCTTCTCGTGGAGAGGGGCATGTGGCCTTGGCGGTTAATGAGTTGTGCTATATCTTGTGTACGTGGGGTGTAAGGTTTTGACGTGGAGTTTGGTTTAGGTGGAGGGACGTAGCTTTTTCTTGCAAGATGGCGTGATCTGTGTTTGGCGTGCGGATTGAGCTTTGTTGAAGGGTCTATGGTTTGTGTATGTTCAATTGAGAGAAGAGGACGTTGGTGAACCAAGGGTTTTCACGTGATGTGCCGAGGGTCGATGAGAGAGGGGGTTAGCCGAATGAGTGAGGATGTGTTTAGGGTTTATGCCGTGAGAGAGAGCAATAAGAGAATGTATTTTTTTTGTGAAGTTGCCGTGTAGTTGTGCTCTAGCCTTGAATATGTTGGTTTAGGCTTCTTTTTATAGGCAAGTGTTGGGGTTTACCTTATGGGAATAGGAAAAGAATATTGTGTAATTATGGGGATATTTAATTTTTGTATCATAAGGAAATGATCTCTTAATTTTAGGAAGGTAAATTAATTTGATTTGATTTTATGTTATTTAGTTTAGGAAGGTGATTTAATTGGATTAGGAATGTGATTTATATGATTTGATTTGATTCTTTTAATTCGGGAAGGTGATTTATTTGGATTTCAACATGTGTTTAATGTGTGGATTTATTATTTTGGATGTGTTTTAATGGGCTTGGGCGTGAGCTAAGGGGATTTGGGCGTGTGTTTGGTTCTTTTTGGTGGGCTTGGTGTGTGTTGCGGGGGTTTTGGGCCAAAGATGAATTTTAAAACAGAGGTCCAACGAGCGAACCCACAGCTAAGCAAACAAATTTAGTCCAACAAGATATCAATTTCTGACTTTTCCCTTCTGACGTCTGTTTCCCGCGACTTCCACAACTTCAAAGAGGTAGTGTCTCCATGTGAGACTCATCATCGGGACTTATATGCAAAAATGCAGTGCCTACACTTATACTAACTTACAACGAAGCAAGTCCACGAGGATCAAGTCAAGTTGCAACTTGAGAGGGATAAAGAGAATGAGGGTGCAAACACAGCCTTGAAGAAAACACGAGAGGGGAGTGTGGCCGAACCTAGTAAGGGAATTAAAACTAAGGCCGTGAGTGTTCCCAAGGGGAGTGTGAATGAACTTAAGGGGGAAACAAAAGGGCGAGTGAAAAAGAGCTTCTACATGGGTGAGGGTGAAGCGAATATAGCTTTTAAGGCTAGCAAGCTTATGTTTTTGCTAGTCTACATGGATTACCGTGTTTGTATTACTAACACTGACCATTTGCTTCCTGTGTCCATTTCATCTCTTTTGCAGGAATTCAGTGATCTGCTGACATAGGACATTCCTAGTGGGCTTCCACCCAATGGAAGTATTGAGCACCAAACAGATTTCATACATGGCGCAGTCATTCCCAATATACCAGCTTACTGAAGCAATCCCGACGAAACGAAGGAAATTCATAGGCAAGTGTGGGAGTTGATGGAGAAAGGGTATGTCGGAGTAAGTATGAGTACATGTGCGGTACCAGTTCTTCTAGTTCCTAAGAAAGATAGGTAGTGGCGTATGTTCGTTGATGGTCGAGCGATCAACAATATAATGGTAAAGTATCGTCACCCTATTCCTAGACTAGATGACATTTTAGATGAATTACATGGTTCCAAAGTTTTTAGAAAGATTGATTTAAATAGTGTACCATCAAATTTGCATGAGAGAGAGAGATGAGTGGAAAAATGCATTAAGACCAAGTATGGCTTGTATGAATGATTAGTTATGCCATTTGGTCTAACGAACGCATCTAGCACGTTTATGAGATTGATGAATCATGTTATGCGTGCATTTATTGGTAAGTTTATTGTTGTTTTTTTGATGACATCTTAGTTTACAGTAAAATATTATATGAGCATGTTACACATTTGAAGCATGTTCTTGATGTGTTGAGGAAGGAAAAATTATATGCTAACTTTGGTAAGGGCCCTTTTTGTATAGATATGATTGTTTTCCTTAGTTTTTTTGTAAGTACAGATGGCATCGAAGTTGATGTAGAGAAGGTAAAGGCAATTCAGGATTGGCCTACGCCGAAAATCGTGACATAAGTCAGAAGCTCCCATGGATTAGCAAGCTTCTACCGGAGGTTTGTTAAGACTTCAGCAGTATCCCAGCACCACTGACTAAAGTAGTGAAGATAATTGTTGGCTTCAAATTGGGAGAATAGCAGGAGCATGCATTCCAAGATCTTAAAATGAAGTTGTGCAGTGCACCAGTTTTGGCGCTACCCAACTTTGAGAAGACATTTGAGATTGAGTGTGACGCATCCGAGATAGACATTGAAGTGTTTCTTATGCAAGAAAAGTGACCAATAGCTTACTTTAGTGAGAAGCTGAATGGAGCAGTTTTGAGGTACCCCACATATGACAAGGAGTTGTATGTGCTAGTGAGAGCCCTTAAGACTTGGCAACATTATTTATGGCCTTCAGAGTTTGTGATCCATACAGATCATGAATCATTGAAGCATTTGAAGGGCCAAGGTAAGTTGAACGAATGACATGATCGATGGTTAGATTTTGTTGAGACGTTTCCATATGTAATCCGCTAAACAAGGTAAGGAAAACATTATCGTTGATGCACTATCGCGAAGGTATGTTTTACTTACTTCATTGAGTGCAAGAATGCTTGGGTTTGAATTTATTAAAAAACTTTATGCAAGTGATACTGACTTTAGTATTATCTATGCTACATGTGAAAAGTCTACATTTAGTAAATTCTACTAACATGATGGGTTTCTGTTTAGGGAGAATAGATTATGCATTCCTGTTAGTAGTATGCGTGAGTTGTTAGTTAGGGAAGCACACGGGGGAGGTTTAATAGGGCACTTTGGAATTGCTAAGACCTTATGGGTATTGAGTGAATATTTCTATTTGCCTAAAATGCCGAGAGATATTGAGCATTTTTGTGATAAATGCTTAACTTGTAAAAAGGCTAAATCTAATGTTATGCCTAATGGGTTGTACACACCATTGCATGTACCTAGTGAGCCATGGGTAGAATCAATGGACTTTATATTGGGTTTACCTAGGACTAGGCAGGGTAGAGATTCCATCTTTATATTGGTTGATAGGTTCAGTAAGATGGCACACTTTATACCGTGTCATAAGACTGATGATGCCACTAACATTGCTGACTTGTTCTTTAAATAAGTAGTACGGCTCCATGTAATTCCATGGAGTATAGTCTCAGATCGTGATGTTAAATTCCTTAGTCACTTTTGGAAAATTTTATGGGGTAAGTTAGGAACTAAATGTTTGTATTCTACTACTTGCCACCCCCAAACTGATATGTAGACCGAAGTGGTTAATAGGACTTTGACTCAGTTATTGCGTACTATTATCACTAAGAACTTAAAAACTTAGGAGGATTGTTTTCCTTTTATTGAATTTGCATATAACCATAGCATGAATTCTTCTATATCTTATTCACCATTTGAAATTGTTTATGATCTTCAGCCACTAACTCCATTAGATTTGTTACCATTACCTGTTGATGAGCCTGCAGAGTTAGATGGAAAAATGAAAGCTGATTTGGTGAAACATATACATGAGAAAGCAAGAGAGCACTTATAGCAGAAGAATGAGCAGTATGTTTCTCATGCCAATAAGGGAAGAAAGCGTGTGGTATCTTAGCCTAGAGATTGGGTTTGGGTACATATGCGCAGGGAGAGATTTCCTAAACAACGTAAATCCAAACTACAATCGAGAGGGGATGGTCCATTTCAAGTCTTGGAATGGATTAATGACAATGCGTATAAGCTGGATTTACAAAGTGAGTATAATGTGTCTGCTACATTTAATGTTTCTGACTTAAATCTTTTTGATACAGGTAAAGATTCGAGGTCGAATCATTTTCAAGAGGGAGGGAATGACATGAATCTAACCACTCAAGGAACATTAGATGTCATAACCAGCAATATGGTAGAGCCTTTGCAAGTGCCAACAAGGCCAATCACACGTCAAAGAGCTAAGAAGATCAGAGACACAATGGCGGGGCTAGCACAGAATGCCATGGTCGATTATGACAGACAACTCCAAGGCATATTGGAATCACATGAGGGCTTCTATGGAGTGGCTCTAATGCTATTCCACTTCACCCAAGTCAAACCAGATTAACGCACTAGCAATTTGGAAGTCAAGTACCTTTTTGATGAATCAAGCCGAATTAAGTCAACCACAAAAAATTCGGCCAAGACAAGAATTATTAGGCTTCAAAACACATCATTGGGCCTATATACACATAAAGCCATGAAATATTGGGGATGTTTTTGTCAGCGTTTTGGGCGATATATTTGGGTAACGCAGTGGAATGCGGGAAAATCACATTTTCCGATTTCTTTAATTTTTTCTTGTGTAATTAAAATAAACTTATTTTAAAACTTTATATCTAATATAATAGAGACTACTCTCACTGCTTTCACGGAGAAAAGAAGACTTAAATAAACCTTTTATCTCATAAAAATCTCATTATTACATTAATAATGATAATGTCGTTAGCATATATAATACTAGAAATAAATTTGTACGCTCCCACTAACTCTACTAACATATGTGTATTCTCTATGCTTTGATAAAATCAGACAATCTGACTGTAATAAAAATTAGAGAACATAGATTTCTGGAAAGTTCATCCGAGTCTATAATAGGCTCTATTAAAATGTGATCTTAGCATAATACAAAATCCAGGGCCATTCTAGAACGAACTCTTCAAACAAAGAAATCACAACGGATAACTTATCCGAATAAACCATTCAAAAATTCCATTTTGCATTCATTGCTAAAATCATAGTTTAAAATCAACATTAACCAACAGATCTTTAATTGTTTAATTAGTGCGACTCAAGACAAGTTTCCTTATAATCTACAATAGATTGCTGAGTATAACCTTTCTCACTGTCACACTATAAAGGTCAAACCTTTAATAAGCTCACTTTGCTTTTGCTGCGGAAACTATTGGCATATTTTATGAACGATTCATAATGAAAGCTCAATCAAGTTCAAAACTTGATCGTAGTAATCTGTGAACAATCTTAAATCTATGATTCAATGCTAAATTCCGAAATCGATATCAAATATCGCTCCCACTGTAAGTTATAGGATAATTATCTTCGATAAGAGAACAACGGAACCATTTAGTATCAAATACTTCACAAATGATTCTGACATCCTATTGGACTTATATGGAAGATGTCTAAGGGTCTTTTCATCTTATTAATTATGTAGTTCCATTTATAGTTTATCACTCTCAGATCTGACTTCAATAAGTCAAGTCTTTTCTACAATGGTCAACATCAGCTGTTACACACCAAGTAATAAAATAATTTTATTACTCGGGATCGTAGAAAATATATTCTATTAAATAGAATATAATATTCTATTATATAGAATAAATGATAAACTTTTAGTTGTACCTCCGAGGTCCAAGTATTTTCAATTATATAATCATTACACAAAAGAAATATTCAAATCTCAAACTTTTCAAGATTCAAATTTTCTACCTATACATAGTAACTGTAGAAAATAATTGAAATTTAATTAAAATGATGAATTAGTATTACTGGAGCATATCCCCAAGAGTATTGAAACTAATTCGGTAACACTCAATATTAAACAAATCAAACCATATAAGATTCGATTCCTCCCACTAACTAATTCCATCACGATGAAATCGTAGAAGAATTATATTGAGTAAGAATCATATTCATTAAATAATCTTAGAACTAACTGAAATAAATTCATATGTTTGATCGTATCAAAAATCTTTGAACAATTCAAAGACTCATTATGAATTTTAAAGATACAGTTTTCAAAACTTCGGATTGAATGTCTTTGAACTAGTCAAAATATTATATCCTCGTTTCATCTGAAACATGTAACTAAATCATGACAATTCATTGACTAAGTTACAAAGTAAAGAAAACTATCTTAAGCAATTTATAATTCATTAAACTTCATACATCTAATGTATCAGTTTACTAAATCTTATGCTTCAATGACAATCATTGGTTATATGAGATTTAATCAAATTCCATAATACAATATTCATTAAATGGATAATGATATATAGTGTGATCTCATATCAGACCATCATTTACCATAAGGAATAAGCATCTAATGCTTAAGTGATAAAAACTCATAAAGTATTGTTCTAAGTTATTTACAAAACCGAATATTTTTCTTAATGTTTAACCCTTCATCAATGACACTACTAGTCGTATTAAAATATGTAACAATTTTTTATAAAGAACATGTAACTATGTAAGTTTTGATATCATATATCAAATCAATCATTAAATAATATTTCAAATAACTTGACAGAAGATCTGGTATCCAATACCTATAGTTGTCATATTGTGAGAATCGATATTCTCTACACACAATAATACACATCTCATTTCTTTAGCTTTATGATTTGCCTTCAACTATTCACAAAAATTACAAATAATTATTTGCAAATTGTGCCAAATATATTACCTTTAAAGGTCACTAAAGTCAAGAAACGATATTATCGGATAAACAAATACCTAATGGGATTTTCTTCAAGCCGGTAAAGAATCTCGAGACATAAACCAATTCATATAAATTTTTACTGCACAATAAATAATTTTCTCTAGACCATTATATCCTAAAACATATATCTTTTTAGATTACCTATCGTGACTTAGTAACTAAGTCACTAACCATCTAGATTTTCTAAGATAATTGGAATAATAGTTCCCAATGATTTAGAATAATCTAATTATATCCATGTCTATTGATATCTAGAACCTATTTCAGAAAATTACAACCATAAGTCAAGTCAGAAAACATATGTGAATAATATGCATTCAGTGGACTATAAGTTTAATTTTATATACACAATAGAATAAAGAAAACATAAGCGACAATTTTCATAATATTACAACATTGCCTTAGTTATGGATTCTTAACTTAGCAGTGCCTTTCACTACTTTACGTAATACCGTAATCCCCAACGAAAAAACTGGAATGCAATAATTAAATTGAATTCCATAGTGATAAGTGGACCCCATGAATATATTTCGACTCACAACTTTGGCACGTTCTCGCCTACTTATATTCACAGGTAGACAACTCATTGTCAATCACACTCATTGTGACTCTTGATTTTGGTCCTGACCGTTTCTCATTGTGACAGCTTTGGCACGTTCACAGGAGGCGTATCAAGGCTTCACTTTTCAGTGACAAACTCAAGTTACTTATGTAGTCCTGACAGCTTTGGCACGTTCAGGATTTCCACTTTCACTTGAATTTGTCTCTTATCATATAAGTTCTACCGGTGCAAATGAACTATCATAATGTTGGACAATTATGGCCCATAGCGTCACTATTTGTACAGATCATGGTGTTGTTGTACAAATTAACTATGTGACAAAGGAGATTGCTCTCTTATCATTTGTGATTAGATCACCAAGATGTATAAATGATAGGTGGTCCATGTGATTTGTTCCTGGATTGAGAATGATATGAGACAGTATCAGTCCTCGAAGGATAAATCATTAAATATCCCTAGTCAGAGTATTATCAAGATTGGACATCGATAATGCGTAAAAGACTACTATACACTTGTGCGTGTTGTGAGGCACAACGGCATAGTTCTCATATATTTGGGTATAGGATACTCAAGCAAGTGTAATAGGAGGTTGTGTTTTACCGATTGTACGGGAAACAGCGTCGCTCTGGATATACCCCCTCGGAATTCTATTGGTAGTATGACTATGTGTCTATGGAAGTCTGAATTCAGGGTAGGTGTATTTGGTCTTAACCTGAGACTTACACTGCTAATACTAGCGACAATCAATATACTTTGGCTTTGGTCGTCCAGGGCTTTAACAGGTTCTGTTTACGCCTCTTCTGGGTATATTGAGAATCGTAGTGTGTTGGGTGTGATGTCAAGACGGAAGTATCACTCCAGTCATATGGAGATGATGGTCACGTAGGATACGAGACTGGTTCTCTTAAATGCTGCAGCTATTGGGATATTATGACAAGGTCATGTATATCCGATTATAGAGACTAGTTACCAGAGATCCGACATGTGCTTCGTACGGGACAGACACAATTCCAGCCCCAGGCCTAGCACGTGATCATCCGATACTAGATCGAAATACGCAATACTACGTATATTACGCCTGATATAGATCCTTATATTCCTATAAGGATATTTCTGGAGAATTGGGCAGGCATGGCGCTTTCCTAGAAGCCAACCTTGTCTTGTAAATCGGTACAAACGTAGTATTAGGTACTTACGTGTTCGGATAGTCCGACGACCGGATTTACTACCAACATATCCGGGGATCTCATGGGTCGCTTCCCGAAGATTCACCGATGACGTATGACTCGCACTTTTATTAATCTGGGATTAATTAGATGAGAGAGAAAATTAATCTGGGATTAATTGCGAAGATATTTTATCTGGGATAAAATATCAATTAAAGAGAGATAAAGATTAATTTGGAATTAATCGATAAAATAATATATTTTATATATTATAAGAAATTGGATTTCGACGCGGAATTAAAATTAGATTTTTATTCGGGCGAACGAGTTACTTTAGAATTAATTCGTTAGGGACGTGAATAGTAATTATACTAGGTGTTAGACATTATGACCCATAGCGTCACTGTTTTGTAAATGATATTTTACTATTGTGCGAAATTAACTATGTGATAATGAAATTGCCTTTTGCCATTTTGTAAATTATTTACTTTGATATATTAATGGCAAAAGTCCATATGATTAGTTCCGTATTGAGATGATATGAGACAGTATCAATATAAAAGGTTTAATATTTAAATATCCCTAGTCGGAGTATTATCGAGATCGGACATCGATAATGCGGAATAGACTAGTATTGCACTTGTGCGCGTTGTGAAGGCACAACGGCATAGTTCTCATATATTTAAGTATTGGATACTTATGCAAGTGCGATAGGAGGTTGTGTTTTACCGATGGTACGGAAAACAGCTTCGCTCTGGATAGACCCCGCGGAATCCCATTGGTAGTATGTCTGCGTGTCTATGGGAGGCCGCATCAGGGTAGGTGTATATGGTCTTAACCTGAGACTTGCATCGCCAGTACTTGCGACAATCGGTAAACTTTGGTTTTGGTGGTTCGGGGCTTTAACCGGTTCTGTGTACGCCTCTTCTGGGTTTATCGAGAATCGTAGTGTACTGGATGTGATGTCAAGATGGAAGTATCACTTCAGACATATGGAGATGATGATCACGCAGGATACAGAACTAGTACTCTATAAAAGGTTGCAACCGTCGGGACAATATGACCAGGTCAGGATTGTCCGATTTAAAGAGACTAGTTGTTTGATGTCCGATATATGTTTCGTACGGGGCAGACACATTTCCAGCCCTAGGCCTAACATGTGATCGTCCGATACTGGATCGATGTAGGCGATACTACGGTATACTACGGTTGATAAAGATCTAATATTCCAATAAGAATATTTCTGGAGAATTGGGTAGGCATGGCGCTTTGCTGGAAGCCAACCTTGTCTTGTAAATCGGTAAAAATGTAGTACGAGGTACGACGTGTTCGGATTATCCGACGACCGTATTTACTGCCAACATATCTGGAGATCTCTTGGGTCGCTTCCTGAAGATTCACCTATGATGTTTGATTCGAACTTTATTAATCTTGGATTAATTACGGAGAAACTTTATCTTGGATAAAATGCCTAATTAGGAGAGAGAACGATTAATTGGAATTAATCGATAAAATAATATATTCGATATATTAAACGAAATTAGATTTCGACGCAGAATTAAAATCGGATTTTAATTCGGGCAAACGAATTAATTTAGAATTAATTCGTTAGCGATGTGAATAGTAATTTCGCTAGGCATAATTATTTAATTTACGTCGCGACGGAAATTCGTTAATTCGGAATGAGCGAAACCGAGCCCGAAAGTGTTTGCGGACACATTCGTATTTTGAAACGAGTGGGACCCGCAAGTCACATCGCGAAGTCTCATCACTTGACATGACTAGTTGATGGATGTCACAAGTCACCTTTATTGAGTGACACATTGTCACTGTTCACGATGTAAGTAGGTGAGGCCATTTAATGGCTTTTTGGAGGGAAAACGTTTTTACCTTTTGGAAAGGTATTTACCAAATATTTTGGTAATTATTATTATATCTCTCTCGGTTTTTTGGAAACATAAAAAGAGAAAAGAATAGAATACAAAAAGCCTTTTCTCCCTTTTCTTCTTGCTCACGCCGTGAGCTTCCATAGGCAAGAAAAAATTGTTTTTTTTTTTCATTTTCTCCATTCACTAGCACAATGAATGATCAAAGGAGGTGATAGCGAAACAACCTTGGAGCTTGGAATACTAAAAGGCTTGAAGCTTCTTCTTCACTTCTTCTTGGCCGAAAGTTTCCACCTTGAAGACTCAAGGATTTTCTTCATCATTTTTCATCACAAGCTTTGTAAGTATGATTCCGCCATGCTTCAAGTTTTACATATATAAATCATGTGTTTCATTCGCTTATACTTTCTTTGGGACTAATCAATAGAAACCAACAATGGTATCATGGAGCCATGTTAAGCATGAAATACATTAGGGTTAATTTGGGTAAAATTGATTGAAGCATGTTCTTGTGAAATTTGATGATTAAGTATGCTTATATGTATGTAATATGATGTTATACATGATCAATTTTGAGAAAAATGCATTGGATGATTTTTCCCCAAAATTGTTGCTTTGGCCGAATGTGGAGGTCCTTGCACTGGATTGGAATTTTTTGTGTACAAGTTCATTAGAAGACTTAAAACATATACGGGACGTAGATTAGTGATTCAATCGGATTGAAAACAAATCGAACCAAAAAAAAAATCCCTCTTGGCCGAATGCAATATGACATGTTAAAGGACTTGATTTTTGTTCAAATAAATGTTGGACATGTGTTTTGAACAAGTGATGATTAATAAATTAAATTGGTGTTTTGGAAATATTTGGTTTAATGAATTAATCATGGATTTACACTTTAATTAATTGAATTTTAAAATTTGGAATATTAAAATTTAATAATGGGCTTAATTGTACAATTGGGCTTGTATTATTATATTTGGGCATAATGGGCTTGGTTGGGCCAAGTAGATTTGGGCCAAAAGGATTGGATCCAATTTGGGCTTAAATCACTCCATTAAGTCCAAATATAGTAAAATGGGCTTTAATGTTTAATTGGGCCTTATGGGCTTGAAATTGATTTTATGGCATTTAAGGGTGATTCCTTATTTGGGCTTGGTAATTGGGTTTGACCCACATTGACCAAAGCCCAAGCCTTAATAAATCAATTGAAAGCCCATCGGACTTTAATTAAACAAACATTGGATGTTAGTTGGGCTTGGAGACCCAATTAGATTAGATTTAGAATCTAAGTCTTTAAAAGCACATTAAAAGTGTAAACATTTAATTTGAAATTAAATAAATTGAATTAGTATTGAATACGACTTAAATTGGATTTAACGAGTAGTTCGATATAATTCGTGAATTCGTACCTTATGTACTTATTCTCAAACGAGTTGGACTCGCGCACAAAATCAACCGTTGTTTGAACATTGGATGATCACTTAAACAAAGACTAATTAATTGGATTAGATTGGTTGTATAGCATGTCTTGATTGAATATATATGTATGTGATGAATGAATAGTGTATATCGGATGGATATTAGAAGGGAAAGGGTAATTTTAGAAATTATTGTAAATTTAGAATTTATAAATTGGACCTGCGTGTCCAGCCTTATCTCTTTTATCTCTTTGTATTCTCTTCTCACCTAATTCCCCTCAATGTAAATGAGGTTTCTCTTATTGTATTATGTAATTGGGTAGAAGTAGAATAGTGCTAGCGGGGAGAGGAAATGGAGTGATTTGTTCTAGGAACAAGTTGTTTTATATATCCATCCGTATATCACTATTAATTTACTTTACGCGCTTTATGA
This sequence comes from Zanthoxylum bungeanum, assembly GCA_019454045.1. NCBI lineage: Eukaryota > Viridiplantae > Streptophyta > Magnoliopsida > Sapindales > Rutaceae > Zanthoxylum > Zanthoxylum bungeanum. Next base: position 40,004 of record SKCR01023576.1, read on the forward strand.
TGTTTTAGAAGCATGCTTAAGGGTGTATGATGATGAGACCTAACAAAGATAATAAATTGGTTGCCAATTACGCAAAAATCCCTCAATCTATATTAAGCGATTATCCTTCCGTTGAATGATTCTTGTTCAAGATCCAAAATGGCATTGGTTTGTTGGCCAAAGTCAAGACCTTTGTCAATTGAGGATGTACTTGAATCATGAGAGTTTTGTTCCACATCGGTGTCTTGTCCAAGTTGTGATTTGTTGGCCAAAGTCAAGATCACTTCTTGTCCAACGACATTGATTACGAAACTTTCCTTGTCAATGGGTCCCGCTTAACTGGAATCATTAGGTTTGTTGTGCCAAAGCCAAGGCCTAGATGATTCGGAGGATATGGTAGGAAAATGTATTAGATACATTGGCATAAGTAATGTACATATGTTTTGGACTTGGATGTCCACCTAACCGGATCTAGGAATTGGATGGGATCCAATTGATCTTTGAGATCTACCTAGTTAAATAGCATACAGCTTGTTGGCCAAAGTCAAGGTTGTGTGTTATTTAACGGGATCCTAGCCCACTAGGAAATAGGATTTCCCGAGTTCTCAACAGAGGGTTAGAGACTTGATGAAAATAGTGGGAGGCTAGTATTGAATTTGCAATTTCGTTCAGATACTTAGCCTTACGCGTCTTTCAAAATTATTTCGTCTATTTATTAAAATTAGTTGGACTAATACATTGTTATTTTTTTCTTGTAACAGTTTGACTGTACCCATTTTATCGTTAACTAGATAGTTGGACTATCGTAGTTGAGATGGCAAGCAAGGGAAATGTCCGAGACATCATCATGGGTGACAATGTCTTTAAGGGCACAAACTTCGCTGATTGGGAAATGAACCTAAGGATAGTCCTTGGGGCTGAGAGGATGCTGTACACTATACAGATACCTCTCCCGCCTAAGCCCACTGACCCACTTGAGCTGGAGTTATGGAAAACTCACAGCGATGATTGTGACACAGCTCAGGCTATTATGTTAGCTTCGATGACTCAGCACTTTCGTCGCCAGAATAGGGACTTGGATCCTTATAACATGATGGCTAGACTGCGAGATCTCCACCGCACCAACAAGCGGATGGAGAGGTACGAGTTGGTGAAGAAACTCTTCCGCGCCCGAATGACTGAAGGCGCATCAGTTGAGGCCCACGGGACTCAAATGATCGCCGATATTGATGAGTTGGCCAATATGGGAATAGTCTTGGAGGCTGAGCTGACCGTAGATTTGATCTTACAGTCACTTCCTGATTCTTGGAAACAAATCATAATCAACTACAAGTTGATGGACACGGATGACTCTCTTGGAGAGCTGTTATCCATCTTGAAGGAGTCTGAAAAAGAACTCCATAAAGGGGGCAAGCGCGAGGCGCACTATGCATCGACCTCTCAGGGGCCAAGGGCTGGGCCCAAAGCACTGGAGGGGTGAGGAAGAGGAAACATAAGAACAAGGGTAAAGGCAAGTTGACAAAAGCTTCTGGGAAGCCAAGGAACAAATCTCAAGATGTCTGCCTCAACTGCGGCAAGAAGGGTCACTGGAAACGTGACTGCCGAATGGGCAAGGGACACAGGGAGGATATCAAGGCAGGCAAGGCACTAGCCTCTGGTATGTTTGTTATTGAGATAAATATGACTACTTCTAGTTTAAAAATTGGATTTTTGATTCTGGTTGTGCTGCTCATATATGTACTGATTTGCAGGATCTGCAGAATAGCAGGATGCTGGCTTCAGGGGAGGTTGATCTACGAGTCGGAAACGGAACTCCAGTTTTGTTTTGGCTGTAGGGACTTTTGTTTTGGAATTGCCCTCGGGGCATGCACTTAAACTTTTGAACTGTTATTATATACCTAGTTTGACTAGGAATATCATATCTGTATCTTTGTTAACCCAGCATGGGTACACTTTTGTATTTAGAAACACTGGGTGTTATTTATATAAAGATGATGCAGAAATTTGCACTGCCGTTGCAAATAATGGCCTTTATATTTTGAATATAAATGAATCTCCTAAACATAAAATAACAAACAAAAGGCTCAAAAGGAGTAATCTAAAAGATGAAGCTTACATGTGGCATTGTCGTCTAGGACACATCAACAAGACTCGCATATCCACACTTTCGAAGAGTGGGTACTTGGACGGATTTGATCCTAATTCATATGATGTCTGCGAATCTTGTCTTTTAGGCAAAATGCCTAAATCACCTTTTATGGTAAAGGTGAACGTGCCACAGAACTGTTAGCCCTCGTTCATAGCGACGTATGTGGGCCCATGTCTAGCCAGGCTAGAGGTGGATATCATTACTTCGTAACCTTTACGGATGATGCATCTCGTTATGGTTATGTGTATCTAATGAGACACAAGTCGGAAACTTTTGAGAAATTCAAAGAGTTTCGACACGAAGTAGAAAAACAAACAGGCAAGAGTATTAAGACATTGCGGTCGGACCGTGGTGGCGAATACTTAAGTTATGAGTTTCAAGATTACTTGAAAGAATATGGTATTCTTTCACAGTGGACTCCTCCTGGAACACCGCAATTAAACGGTGTGTCTGAACGGAGAAACCGTACCTTGTTAGACATGGTAAGGTCGATGATGAGTCGCACTGAGCTACCAATATCCTTCTGGGGATACGCATTAAACAGTGCAGTACTTATTTTGAATAAGGTTCCGTCAAAGTCTGTTGAACAGACTCCATATGAGATATGGACAGGAGGAAACCAGGTTTCTCTTTCCTGAAGATTTGGGGATGCTGGGCATATGTTAAACGTTTGGAAGGTACCAAACTAGAACCCAAATCAGATAAATGCCTTTTCGTGGGATATCCTAGGAAACCAAAGGATATTACTTCTATCACCCACAAGAGAACAAAGTATTTGTTGCTCTACATGCATTTTTCCTTGAGAAGGAATTCCTAGATGCAGTGGTAAGTGGGAGGAAAGTGGAGCTCGATGAAAATCGTAGTGATACTGTTCCTGGCAATGAATCAACGACGGAACATAAACAGACCATCCGGGATGAGTCTGTACCACAATCTTCATATACACAAGGACCGCGTAGGTCGGAGAGAGTCAGGACAGTACCTGAGAGGTATGGGTTCCTGATCTCGCCTCATGTAGATATTAATCTTATTGAGGATAATGAACCGGCTACGTATGAGGAAGCGATACAGAATATTGATTCCGCTTTATGGCAAGAAGCCATGAAGTCCGAGATGGATTCCATGTACGCCAACCAAGTTTGGACACTGGTTGATGCACCAGAAGGCGTAAAGCCTATTGGATGCAGATGGATCTTCAAGAAGAAGACCGACATGGATGGCAACGTGCAAACGTACAAAGCTAGGCTTGTAGCAAAGGGGTATCGTCAACAATATGGTATTGATTATGACGAAACTTTCTCACCCGTTGCCATGATTAAATCCATTCGGATAATGCTTGCAATAGCTGCATATTTCGATTACGAGATATGGCAGATGGACGTTAAAACCGCTTTCCTTAACGGAAACCTTTTGGAGGATGTTTATATGCAACAGCCTGACGGTTTTATCGTACCTAGACTTGCAAACAAGGTTTGTAAGTTAAATCGATCCATTTATGGATTGAAGCAAGCATCACGGTCATGGAATCAGCGTTTTGATGAGATCATAAAAGAATATGATTTCGTGCAAAACGCTGATGACCCTTGTGTATACAAGAAGGTTAGTGGGAGAGCACTGACTTTTATTGTCCTTTATGTCGACGACGTATTGCTTATAGGCAATGACATTCCCATGCTAACGTCGGTGAAAGCTTGGCTTTCATTAAAATTCTCCATGAAAGATCTGGGAGAAGCAGCCTTTATTCTGGGAATAAAGATCTACCGGGATAGATCTAGAAAGCTGCTTGGACTCTCCCAGTACATATATTGACAAAGTGTTGAAGCGATTCAACATGGATCAATCCAAGAGGGGATTGATGCCAATGTCACGTGGTATCCTTCTGTCTAAAGACATGTGTCCTAAGACTAAAGAAGAGAGATAACATGAGTCGAATACCGTTCGCCTCGGCAGTCGGATCGATCATGTATGCCATGATATGTACGCGACCTGATGTGTCATATGCTTTGAGCATGTGCAGTCGCTATCAGGCCGATCCAGGTGAAGTCACTGGATGGCAGTTAAGAATATCCTTAAGTATCTTAGACGAACTAAGGATGCTTTCTTAATTTATGGAGGTGGAGAACTTGAGGTATCTGGGTACACCGATGCAAGTTTCCAAACCGACAAGGACGACTTCAAGTCGCAATCGGGGTACATTTTTTGTTTGAATAACGGAGCAGTGAGCTGGAAATCTTCCAAGCAAGATACTGTTGCCGATTCAACAACAGAAGCGGAGTATCGCTGCGTCGGAAGCAGCAAGGAGGCAGTTTGGATCCGAAAATTCCTAATCGGATTAGGAGTAGTTCCGTTAGCAGCTGAGCCCGTGCCATTGTATTGTGACAATAACGGGGCTATAGCACAAGCTAAGGAACCAAGGTCTCATCAACGATCCAAGCATGTTCTTCGGCGTTACCATCTGATTCGGGAGATTATACATCGTGGCGATGTAAAGGTCGAGAAGGTCGCATCGGATGACAACATTGCAGATCCGCTGACGAAGGCTGTTCTTCAGCATGTGTTTGAACGACATATACATAGTTCAGGTATTAGATGCTTGAGTGACTGGCTATAGGCCAAGTGGGAGATTGTTAGACATTATGACCCATAGCGTCACTGTTTTGTAAATGATATTGTATTATTGTACAAATTAACTATGTGATAATGAAATTGCCTTTTGCCGTTTTGTAAATTATTTACTTTGATATATTAATGGCAAAAGTCCATATGATTAGTTCTATTGAGATGATATGAGACAGTATCAATATAAAAGGTTTAATCATTAAATATCCCTAGTCGGAGTATTATCGAGATCGGACATCGATAATGCGGAATAGACTAGTATTGCACTTGTGCGCGTTGTGAGGCACAACGGCATAGTTCTCATATATTTAAGTATTGGATACTTATGCAAGTGCGATAGGAGGTTGTGTTTTACCGATGGTACGGAAAACAGCTTCGCTCTGGATAGACCCCGCGAATCCCATTGGTAGTATGTCTGCGTGTCTATGGGAGGCCGCATCAGGGTAGGTGTATATGGTCTTAACCTGAGACTTGCATCTCGCTAGTACTTGCGACAATCGGTAAACTTTGGTTTTGGTGGTTCGGGGCTTTAACCGGTTCTGTGTACGCCTCTTCTGGGTTTATCGAGAATCGTAGTGTACTGGATGTGATGTCAAGATGGAAGTATCACTTCAGACATATGGAGATGATGATCACGCAGGATACAGAACTAGTACTCTATAAAAGGTTGCAACCGTCGGGACAATATGACCAGGTCAGGATTGTCCGATTTAAAGAGACTAGTTGTTTGATGTCCGATATATGTTTCGTACGGGGCAGACACATTTCCAGCCCCAGGCCTAACATGTGATCGTCCGATACTGGATCGATGTACGCGATACTACGGTATACTACGCTTGATAAAGATCTAATATTCCAATAAGAATATTTCTGGAGAATTGGGTAGGCATGGCGCTTTGCTAGAAGCCAACCTTGTCTTGTAAATCGGTAAAAACGTAGTACGAGGTACGTACGTGTTCGGATTATCCGACGACCGTATTTACTGCCAACATATCCGGAGATCTCTTGGGTCGCTTCCTGAAGATTCACCTATGATGTTTGATTCGAACTTTATTAATCTTGGATTAATTACGGAGAAACTTTATCTTGGATAAAATGCCTAATTAGGAGAGAGAACGATTAATTTGGAATTAATCGATAAAATAATATATTCGATATATTAAACGAAATTAGATTTCGACGCGGAATTAAAATCGGATTTTAATTCGGGCAAACGAATTAATTTAGAATTAATTCGTTAGCGATGTGAATAGTAATTTCGCTAGGCATAATTATTTAATTTACGTCGCGACGGAAATTCGTTAATTCGGAATTAGCGAAACCGAGCCCGAAAGTGTTTGCGGACACATTCGTATTTTGAAACGAGTGGGACCCGCAGTCACATCGCGAAGTCTCATCACTTGACATGACTAGTTGATGGATGTCACAAGTCACCTTTATTGAGTGACACATTGTCACTGTTCACGATGTAAGTAGGTGAGGCCATTTAATGGCTTTTTGGAGGGAAAACGTTTTACCTTTTGGAAGGTATTTACCAAATATTTTGGTAATTATTATTATATCTCTCTCGGTTTTTTGGAAATAAAAAGAGAAAAGAATAGAATACAAAAAGCCTTCTCTCTCCTCTTTTCTTCTTGCTCACGCCGTGAGCTTCCATAGGCAAGAGAAAATTGTTTTTTTTTTCATTTTCTCCATTTGCTAGCTACACAATGAAGGATCAAAGGAGGTGATAGGGAAACAACCTTGGAGCTTGGAATACTAAAAGGCTTGAAGCTTCTTCTTCACTTCTTCTTGGCCGAAAGTTTCCACCTTGAAGACTCAAGGATTTTCTTCATCATTTTTCATCACAAGCTTTGTAAGTATGATTCCGCCATGCTTCAAGTTTTACATATATAAATCATGTGTTTCATTCGCTTATACTTTCTTTGGGACTAATCAATAGAACCCAACAATGGTATCATGGAGCCATGTTTAAGCATGAATACATTAGGGTTAATTGGGGTAAAATGATTGAAGCATGTTCTTGTGAAATTTGATGATTAAGTATGCTTATATGTATGTAATATGATGTTATACATGATCAATTTTGAGAAAAATGCATTGGATGATTTTTCCCCAAAATTGTTGCTTTGGCCGAATGTGGAGGTCCTTGCACTGGATTGGAATTTTTTGTGTACAAGTTCATTAGAAGACTTAAAACATATACGGGACGTAGATTAGTGATTCAATCGGATTGAAAAACAAATCGAACCAAAAAAAAAATCCCTCTTGGCCGAATGCAATATGACATGTTAAAGGACTTGATTTTTGTTCAAATAAATGTTGGACATGTGTTTTGAACAAGTGATGATTAATAAATTAAATTGGTGTTTTGGAAATATTTGGTTAATGAATTAATCATGGATTTACACTTTAATTAATTGAATTTTAAAATTTGGAATATTAAAATTTAATAAATGGGCTTAATTGTACAATTGGGCTTGTATTATTATATTTGGGCATAATGGGCTTGGTTGGGCCAAGTAGATTTGGGCCAAAAGGATTGGATCCAATTTGGGCTTAAATCACTCCATTAAGTCCAAATATAGTAAAATGGGCTTTAATGTTTAATTGGGCCTTATGGGCTTGAAATTGATTTTATGGCATTTAAGGGTGATTTTATTTTGGGCTTGGTAATTGGGTTTGACCCACATTGACCCAAGCCCAAGCCTTAATAAATCAATTGAAAGCCCATCGGACTTTAATTAAACAAACATTGGATGTTAGTTGGGCTTGGAGACCCAATTAGATTAGATTTAGAATCTAAGTCTTTAAAAGCACATTAAAAGTGTAAACATTAATTTGAAATTAAATAAATTGAATTAGTATTGAATACGACTTAAATTGGATTAACGAGTAGTTCGATATAATTCGTGAATTCGTACCTTATGTACTTATTCTCAAACGAGTTGGACTCGCGCAAAATCAAACCGTTTTGAACATTGGATGATCACTTAAACAAAGACTAATTAATTGGATTAGATTGGTTGTATAGCATGTCTTGATTGAATATATATGTATGTGATGAATGAATAGTGTATATCGGATGGATATTAGAAGGGAAAGGGTAATTTTAGAAATTATTGTAAATTTAAAATTTATAAATTGGACCTGCGTGTCCAGCCTTATCTCTTTTATCTCTTTGTATTCTCTTCTCACCTAATTCCCCTCAATGTAAATGAGGTTTCTCTTATTGTATTATGTAATTAGGTAGAAGTAGAATAGTGCTAGCGGGGAGAGGAAATGGAGTGATTTGTTCTAGGAACAAGTTGTTTTATATATCCATCCGTATATCACTATTAATTTACTTACGCGCTTTATGATGTTTTAGAAGCATGCTAAGGGTGTATGATGATGAGACCTAACAAAGATAATAAATTGGTTGCCAATATGCAAAAATCCCTCAATCTATATTAAGCGATTATCCTTCCGTTGAATGATTCTTGTTCAAGATCCAAAATGGCATTGGTTTGTTGGCCAAAGTCAAGACCTTTGTCAATTGAGGATGTACTTGAATCATGAGAGTTTTGTTCCACATCGGTGTCTTGTCCAAGTTGTGATTTGTTGGCCAAAGTCAAGATCACTTATTGTCCAACGACATTGATTACGAAACTTTCCTTGTCAATGGGTCCCGCTTAACTGGAATCATTAGGTTTGTTGTGCCAAAGCCAAGGCCTAGATGATTCGGAGGATATGGCTAGGAAAATGTATTAGATACATTGGCATAAGTAATGTACATATGTTTTGGACTTGGATGTCCACCTAACCGGATCTAGGAATTGGATGGGATCCAATTGATCTTTGAGATCTACCTAGTTAAATAGCATACAGCTTGTTGGCCAAAGTCAAGGTGTGTGTTATTTAACGGGATCCTAGCCCACTAGGAAATAGGATTTCCCGAGTTCTCAACAGAGGGTTAGAGACTTGATGAAAATAGTGGGAGGCTAGTATTGAATTTGCAATTTCGTTCAGATACTTAGCCTTACGCGTCTTTCAAAATTATTTCGTCTATTTATTAAAATTAGTTGGACTAATACATTGTTATTTTTCTGTAACAGTTTGACTGTACCCATTTTATCGTTAACTAGATAGTTGGACTATCGTAGTTGAGATGGCAAGCAAGGGAAATGTCCGAGACATCATCATGGGTGACAATGTCTTTAAGGGCACAAACTTCGCTGATTGGGAAATGAACCTAAGGATAGTCCTTGGGGCTGAGAGGATGCTGTACACTATACAGATACCTCTCCCGCCTAAGCCCACTGACCCACTTGAGCTGGAGTTATGGAAAACTCACAGCGATGATTGTGACACAGCTCAGGCTATTATGTTAGCTTCGATGACTCAGCACTTTCGTCGCCAGAATAGGGACTTGGATCCTTATAACATGATGGCTAGACTGCGAGATCTCCACCGCACCAACAAGCGGATGGAGAGGTACGAGTGGTGAAGAAGAAAACTCTTCCGCGCCCGAATGACTGAAGGCGCATCAGTTGAGGCCCACGGGACTCAAATGATCGCCGATATTGATGAGTTGGCCAATATGGGAATAGTCTTGGAGGCTGAGCTGACCGTAGATTTGATCTTACAGTCACTTCCTGATCTTGGAAACAAATCATAATCAACTACAAGTTGATGGACACGGATGACTCTCTTGGAGAGCTGTTATCCATCTTGAAGGAGTCTGAAAAAGAACTCCAAAAGGGGGCAAGCGCGAGGCGCACTATACATCGACCTCTCAGGGGCCAAGGGCTGGGCCCAAAGCAAGGGAGGGGTGAGGAAGAGGAAACATAAGAACAAGGGTAAAGGCAAGTTGACAAAAGCTTTTGGGAAGCCAAGGAACAAATCTCAAGATGTCTGCCTCAACTGCGGCAAGAAGGGTCACTGGAAACGTGACTGCCGAATGGGCAAGGGACACAGGGAGGATATCAAGGCAGGCAAGGCACTAGCCTCTGGTATGTTTGTTATTGAGATAAATATGACTACTTCTAGTTTTAAAAATTGGATTTTTGATTCTGGTCGTGCTGCTCATATATGTACTGATTTGCAAGATCTGCAGAATAGCATGATGCTGGCTTCAGGGGAGGTTGATCTACGAGTCGGAAACGGAACTCCAGTTGTTGTTTGGCTGTAGGGACTTTTGTTTTGGAATTGCCCTCGGGGCATGCACTTAAACTTTTGAACTGTTATTATATACCTAGTTTGACTAGGAATATCATATCTGTATCTTTGTTAACCCAGCATGGGTACACTTTTGTATTTAGAAACACTGGGTGTTATTTATATAAGATGATGCAGAAATTTGCACTGCCGTTGCAAATAATGGCCTTTATATTTTGAATATAAATGAATCTCCTAAACATAAAATAACAAACAAAAGGCTCAAAAGGAGTAATCTAAAAGATGAAGCTTACATGTGGCATTTCGTCTAGGACACATCAACAAGACTCGCATATCCACACTTTCGAAGAGTGGGTACTTGGACGGATTTGATCATAATTCATATGATGTCTGCGAATCTTGTCTTTTAGGCAAAATGCCTAAATCACCTTTTCATGGTAAAGGTGAACGTGCCACAGAACTGTTAGCCCTCGTTCATAGGACGTATGTGGGCCCATGTCTAGCCAGGCTAGAGGTGGATATCATTACTTCGTAACCTTTACGGATGATGCATCTCGTTATGGTTATGTGTATCTAATGGACACAAGTCGGAAACTTTTGAGAAATTCAAAGAGTTTCGACACGAAGTAGAAAAACAAACAGGCAAGAGTATTAAGACATTGCGGTCGGACCGTGGTGGCGAATACTTAAGTTATGAGTTTCAAGATTACTTGAAAGAATATGGTATTCTTTCACAGTGGACTCCTCCTGGAACACCGCAATTAAACGGTGTGTCTGAACGGAGAAACCGTACCTTGTTAGACATGGTAAGGTCGATGATGAGTCGCACTGAGCTACCAATATCCTTGGGGGATACGCATTAAACAGTGCAGTACTTATTTTGAATAAGGTTCCGTCAAAGTCTGTTGAACAGACTCCATATGAGATATGGACAGGGAGGAAACCAGGTTTCTCTTTCCTGAAGATTTGGGGATGCTGGGCATATGTTAAACGTTTGGAAGGTACCAAACTAGAACCCAAATCAGATAAATGCCTTTTCGTGGGATATCCTAGGGAAACCAAAGGATATTACTTCTATCACCCACAAGAAAACAAAGTATTTGTTGCTCTACATGCATTTTTCCTGAGAGAAGGAATTCTAGATGCAGTGGTAAGTGGGAGGAAAGTGGAGCTCGATGAAAATCGTAGTGATACTGTTCCTGGCAATGAATCAACGACGGAACATAAACAGACCATCCGGGATGAGTCTGTACCACAATCTTCATATACACAAGGACCGCGTAGGTCGGAGAGAGTCAGGACGGTACCTGAGAGGTATGGGTTCCTGATCTCGCCTCATGTAGATATTAATCTTATTGAGGATAATGAACCGGACGTATGAGGAAGCGATACAGAATATTGATTCCGCTTTATGGCAAGAAGCCATGAAGTCCGAGATGGATTCCATGTACGCCAACCAAGTTTGGACACTGGTTGATGCACCAGAAGGCGTAAAGCCTATTGGATGCAGATGGATCTTCAAGAAGAAGACCGACATGGATGGCAAGGTGCAAACGTACAAAGCTAGGCTTGTAGCAAAGGGGTATCGTCAACAATATGGTATTGATTATGACGAAACTTTCTCACCCGTTGCCATGATTAAATCCATTCGGATAATGCTTGCAATAGCTGCATATTTCGATTACGAGATATGGCAGATGGACGTTAAAACCGCTTTCCTTAACGGAAGCCTTTTTGAGGATGTTTATATGCAACAATCTGACGGTTTTATCGTACATAGACTTGCAAACAAGGTTTGTAAGTTAAATCGATCCATTTATGGATTGAAGCAAGCATCACGGTCATGGAATCAGCGTTTTGATGAGATCATAAAAGAATATGATTTCGTGAAAAACGCTGATGACCCTTGTGTATACAAGAAGGTTAGTGGGAGAGCACTGACTTTTATTATCCTTTATGTCGACGACGTATTGCTTATAGGCAATGACATTCCCATACTAACGTCGGTGAAAGCTTGGCTTTCATTAAAATTCTCCATGAAAGATCTGGGAGAAACAGCCTTTATTCTGGGAATAAAGATCTACCGGGATAGATCTAGAAAGCTGCTTGGACTCTCCCAGAGTACATATATTGACAAAGTGTTGAAGCGATTCAACATGGATCAATCCAAGAGGGGATTGATGCCAATGTCACGTGGTATCCTTCTGTCTAAAGACTTGTGTCCTAAGACTAAAGAATAGAGATATAACATGAGTCGAATACCGTTCGCCTCGGCAGTCGGATCGATCATGTATGCCATGATATGTACGCGACCTGATGTGTCATATGCTTTGAGCATGTGCAGTCGCTATCAGGCCGATCCAGGTGAAGGTCACTGGATGGCAGTTAAGAGTATCCTTAAGTATCTTAGACGAACTAAGGATGCTTTCTTAATTTATGGAGGTGGAGAACTTGAGGTATCTTGATACACGATGCAAGTTTCCAAACCGACAAGGACGACTTCAAGTCGCAATCGGGGTAATTTTTTGTTTGAATAACGGAGCAGTGAGCTGGAAATCTTCTAAGCAAGATACTGTTGCCGATTCAACAACAGAAGCGGAGTATATCGGTGCGTCGGAAGCAGCAAAGGAGGCAGTTTGGATCCGAAAATTCCTAATCGGATTAGGAGTAGTTCCGTTAGCAGCTGAGCCCGTGCCATTGTATTGTGACAATAACGAGGCTATAGCACAAGCTAAGGAACCAAGGTCTCATCAACGATCCAAGCATGTTCTTCGGTGTTACCATCTGATTCGGGAGATTATACATCGTGGCGATGTAAAGGTCGAGAAGGTCGCATCGGATGACAACATTGCAGATCCGCTGACGAAGGCTGTTCTTCAGCATGTGTTTGAACGACATATACATAGTTCAGGTATTAGATGCTTGAGTGACTGGCTATAGGCCAAGTGGGAGATTGTTAGACATTATGACCCATAGCGTCACTGTTTTGTAAATGATATTTTACTATTGTACGAAATTAACTATGTGATAATGAAATTGCTTTTGCCGTTTTGTAAATTATTTACTTTGATATATTAATGGCAAAAGTCCATATGATTAGTTCTATATGAGATGATATGAGACAGTATCAATATAAAAGGTTTAATCATTAAATATCCCTAGTCGGAGTATTATCGAGATCGGACATCGATAATGCGGAATAGACTAGTATGCACTTGTGCGCGTTGTGAAGGCACAACGGTATAGTTCTCATATATTTAAGTATTGGATACTTATGCAAGTGCGATAGGAGGTTGTGTTTTACCGATGGTACGGAAAACAGCTTTCTCTGGATAGACCCCGCGGAATCCCATTGGTAGTATGTCTGCGTGTCTATGGGAGGCCGCATCAGGGTAGGTGTATATGGTCTTAACCTGGACTTGCATCGCTAGTACTTGCGACAATCGGTAAACTTTGGTTTTGGTGGTTCGGGGCTTTAACCGGTTCTGTGTACGCCTCTTCTGGGTTTATCGAGAATCGTAGTGTACTGGATGTGATGTCAAGATGGAAGTATCACTTCAGACATGGAGATGATGATCACGCAGGACACAGAACTAGTACTCTATAAAAGGTTGCAACCGTCGGAACAATATGACCAGGTCAGGATTGTCCGATTTAAAGAGACTAGTTGTTTGATGTCCGATATATGTTTCGTACGGGGCAGACACATTCCATCCCCAGGCCTAACATGTGATCGTCCGATACTGGATCGATGTACGCGATACTACGGTATACTACGCTTGATAAAGATCTAATATTCCAATAAGAATATTTCTGGAGAATTGGGTAGGCATGGCGCTTTGCTAGAAGCCAACCTTGTCTTGTAAATCGGTAAAAATGTAGTACGAGGTACGTACGTGTTCGGATTATCCGATGACCGTATTTACTGCCAACATATCCGGAGATCTCTTGGGTCGCTTCCTGAAGATTCACCTATGATGTTTGATTCGAACTTTATTAATCTTGGATTAATTACGGAGAAACTTTATCTTGGATAAAATGCCTAATTAGGAGAGAGAACGATTAATTTGGAATTAATCGATAAAATAATATATTCGATATATTAAACGAAATTAGATTTCGAGCGGAATTAAAATCGGATTTTAATTCGGGCAAATGAATTAATTTAGAATTAATTCGTTAGCGATGTGAATAGTAATTTCGCTAGGCATAATTATTTAATTTACGTCGCGACGGAAATTCGTTAATTCGGAATTAGCGAAACCGAGCCCGAAAGTGTTTGCGGACACATTCGTATTTTGAAACGAGTGGGACCCCAAGTCACATCGCGAAGTCTCATCACTTGACATGACTAGTTGATGGATGTCACAAGTCACCTTTATTGAGTGACACATTGTCACTGTTCACGATGTAAGTAGGTGAGGCCATTTAATGGCTTTTTGGAGGGAAAACGTTTTACCTTTTGGAAAGGTATTTACCAAATATTTTGGTAATTATTATTATATCTTCTCGGTTTTTTGGAAACTAAAAAGAGAAAAGAATAGAATACAAAAAGCTTCTCTCCCTTTTCTTCTTGCTCACGCCGTGAGCTTCCATAGGCAAGAGAAAAAAATTGTTTTTTTTTTCATTTTCTCCATTTGCTAGCACAATGAAGGATCAAAGGAGGTGATAGGGAAACAACCTTGGAGCTTGGAATACTAAAAGGCTTGAAGCTTCTTCTCACTTCTTCTTGGCCGAAAGTTTCCACCTGAAGACTCAAGGATTTTCTTCATCATTTTTCATCACAAGCTTTGTAAGTATGATTCCGCCATGCTTCAAGTTTTACATATATAAATCATTTGTTTCATTTGCTTATACTTTCTTTGGGACTAATAATAGAAACCAACACTAGGCATGATATTTAATAATTAATTTAATTTACGTCGTAATGGAAAATAATCGTTAATTTGAATTAGCGAACCCGAGCTCGGGATTGTTTGCGAGCGCATTGCATTTCGAATTCGAGTGCGGCACGCAAGCCAATCAAGTGTTAATCTCTAATCGCATACGTCACGTCATCCGTCAATCAAGTGATAGATGTATTTCACTTTGAGTGATTGACGCCAGTCACTATTCATTGATTGATGGAGTTGATGTGAGTGGTTGGAGCCTTAAAGGCTGACTTTTTTGAAGCCAAATTCATTGTAAATGAATTTGAATTCACATTTGTGTATTAGATACACAAATTAGAAACCAACCACACAACTCTCATCTCTTTCTTCTCTCTCTCTCTTTCACACCCTTTGGGCTGCTCTCTTGCTTTGTTTCTGCCCAGAAACCTAGAGCAATGGGAAGCAAAGTGTGATGATTTTGCGGCAAAATCATCAAGAGCTAGCACTGCGAGAGACATGCGAAGGTGATAGGGAAGTCCACCCATGAGCTGGAATCATTTGATGAAGCTTGGAGCTTGACGAAGGATGATTGAGCCGAAAATTGAGGAGCAAATCAGCTCATTGCCGTGACCATCCATGAGCATAAATTGAATTTTGTTCATCGTAGCGTCTCAACACCGATCGATGTGAGTATTCCGCAACTCCCTCGTTTGTATTCGCACTTGTTTCATGCTTGTTAAATGATCTTGGGATGCTTAGAAAATTCCAACAATGGTATCTATGAGCAAGGTTGAGCATGAAAATGATTTATGGTTAAAATTTGGGTAAAATATGTTTAAGCATGATTTAATTAAATTGGATGTTTGAGTATGCTTAAAACATGTTTTATTGAGGATTGGTTGGATCAATTTGATGAAAAATTATTTGGAACAATTTGCTCAAAATCCTTAGCTTGGCCGAATGGATGAGAAGCCCTAATGTCTTGGAATTTTGATTTTTTGATTCATTGGATGAGTTGGAATCAATTGGAAATGTTGATTTAATGTTAATTGGATTCAATTGGATTGGATTTAAAATTGGACATTAAAATCCTCTCATTGCCGAGACATAATATGCATGTAATGGGTTTGATTTTTTGATAAAATGTAATGGACATGTTTTGTTGTAAAAAGCATGATTAATTAGACAAATTTGTGTTTTGGAATATTGATTTGGGTAATTAATTGTGTAATACACTTTATGTAATTAAATTGTAAAATTGGGTTTTTGTAATTTAATTATATTAGGCCTATTTTAGAAATTGGGCTTTTAAAGTTGTTATTGGGCTTATTGGGCTTGGTTGTACTAAGTTGGGTTTAGGCTAAATTGGTTGGATCCAATTGGCCCAAAATCGCTTCCATAAAGCCCAAATGCGACTAATGGACCTTTAAAGTTTAATTGGGCCTAATGGGCCTAATTGATTTCTAGGCTTATGGGGTACTTCCTTTATTGGGCTTTGGTTATTGGGTTTGACCCAAGTTGACCAAAAGTCCACGCCTTAAAGAAATTAATTAAAAGTCCATTGGACTTTAATTAAATTAATATTGGATATTAATCGGGCTTTGAGACCCGTAACGATTAAATTTCGAATTTACGTCGTAACGGTTCGTTAATAAAGTGTAATATTTAATTTGGAATTAAATGGAGAATTAGTATTAAATACAAATTGAATTGGGTTTAATTATGTAGTTTAATTAATTCGAGAATTCGTACTTTGAGTACTTATTCGCAAAACGAGTTTGACTCGTGCAAAATCAATTCGTTGTTTGAACATTGGATGGTCAATAATTATCAGATTAATTAATTTGTTTTGATTGATTGATAACATGCTTGTGTGAATACATGGTTGCGATGCATGAATAATGTATATCAGATGGATATTAGATGGGTGGGGCAATTTTAGAAATTGTTGTAATAAATTTGGAATTTATTAATTGGACCTGCGTGTCCAGCCTTATTACCTCTTTATTCTTTGTATTCTCTTATCACATATTCCCCTCAATGTAAATGAGGTTTCTTTAGAAGTGTAGTGTAACGGGTAGAAGTAAATACTTGTGCTAGCGGGAGAGAGGAAAGAGAGAGATTTGATCTAGGATCAATGTGTAAAGTATCCATCCGCATATCATTGTTATTTTATTTATACGTGCTTTATTATGTATTTAGAATGCATGTTTAAGGGTGTATGATGATGAGACCTTAACAAAGATAATAAATTGGTTGCCAATTTACACACGAAAAACCCTCACAAAATATTAAGCGTTTTTGCTTCCATTGAGTGATTCTTACTCAAGATCCAAGACTGGCATTGGCTTGTTGGCCAAAGTCAAGGCCTTTTTCCGTCGAGGATGTGTTTGAATCACGAGAGCTTTGTTCCATATTGGTGTCTTGTCCAAGTTGTAGTTTGTTGGCCAAAGTCAAGACCATTTCTTGTCCATCGACATAGATTACGAAGCTTTCCATGGTCAATGGGTCGCGCTTGACTAGGATCACCAAGTTTGTTGTGCCAAAGCCAAGGCTTAGTTGATTCAGAGGAAAAAGGTTAGGTAATATATTGGATATATTGGCATATATAAGATATATGTTTCGGACTTGGATGTTCCCCTACTAGATCTATGAATTGGATTGGATCCAATTGATCTTAAAGATCTATCTAGTTAATTATCATACAATTTTTGGCCAAAGTCAAGATTGTGTGACATTTAACAGGATCCTAGCCCACTAGGAAACACGGTTTCCCGAGTACTCGACAGAGGGTTAGAGGCTCGCCGAAAATTAGTGGGAGGCAAGAATTGAATTTGCATATTTGTTTAATTACTTGCCATACACGCTCAAACAAATATCATTCGTCAAATAAATTAAATGTTAGTTGGACTAATATTTAATCGTTGTTTTAATTAACAGTTGGACTGTATTCAAACAATTAAATTATAATTGATTAATAGTTGGACTTTAGTAATCATTATAATAATAATACCTATATCATTGATTAAATAGTTGGACTATTAGAATCAAGATAAAATTGAAAGATTAGAATTTAAAACATAATCCTAGGGAAAATGTATTTAAATGGTTTAATTTTCAAATTGGGAATAAATTTCAGGATTGTCCTGGAAATAATAAGTTACTTTATTTGATAAAATAACATATTAAGCCTATGCCCGGACTTAAGCAAATAGTAGAGCATGATCTTTGGAAGATTCATGTGATGATAACTTTAGTGCTTAATCCATTTACTTACATAATAAACTCCTTAATTTCTTTATCAGAGCTAAGGGTTAGATCCTTAAAGTATGATATTGAAATTGAAGGATCTTCATAGATCTATTCATAGATTTTAGAAGTATTAAATTGCAATAATAAACTCTTGGAGAGTTAATGACTATTCTCAATGAGACAAAGTCAAAATTTGCAATAGGCAAGTAGCGCAAGGCGCACCTTACTTCGATATTCTAGCCAACCAAGGCTAGGCCAAAGGCTCTGGGGTATTGAAATAGGCAAAGGCAAAATCATTATAATCTTCTGGGAGATGAAGGACATATCCTAAAATGTCTGCCTAAATTGTGGCAAACGGGATCGCGGAAGCGTGACTGCCGTTTGGACAAAGCAGACATGAAGGAACTGAAGACGGGGCAAGTCTCTGACTTCAAATATGTTTGTCATAATTATGTTCATAACTAGTATTGAAATTGGATTTTAAATACTTAGTGTGATAAATAAATATGTATTGATGTTCAGAATCTGCTATGAGCAGAATACTCACTTCAATAGAGATTTATCTGCGAATCGGAAATAGGACGAAAGTCGCTGTTTTGACCGTAGATACCTGAATTTAGGGACTACCCTTTGGGTATGTACTTAAATTAGGAAACTGTTGTAATGTAACTAGTTTGACTAGAAACATTATCTCTATATCAGTGTTTAATCCGTTGCGAATTTACCTTTATATTCTAGAACACTAAAGTGTTTTATTATATAAAGATGATATCGAGATAAACACATTAGATGTGGATAACATAATTTATATTTTGAATATAAATAAATCTCAAACATATAATATGACAAACTAATAGCTCGAACTGATTTGATCAGAAGAAACTAATTTGTGCCATTGTTGTCTGGGACACAATTAAACAAGAATCGTATATCCACACTTTCAAAGAGTGGGTACTATGACATATTTGATTCTATTCAAATAAAAGTCTACGAATCTAGTTTATTGGGCAGAATGCCTAAAATACTATTTACTTGGTAAAAGTACAAATACCACAGATCTGCTAGACCTAGTTCATAGTGAAGCATTGGGCCCATGTCTAGCTAGGCTAGAGGTGGATATGAATATTTCATGATCTTTACGGATGTGGCATCGCGTTTTGGTTGGTGTTTTCTTCTGAAACACAAATCGGAAACTTTTGAGTTTCGACACGAAGTAAACTAACAGATCGGCTAAAGTATTAAGACCGTTACGGTAAGACCATAATGGAAAATACTTAAGCAATAAGTTTCTAATATACTTGAAAGGAGTGTAGTATTCTTTCAATGAGGACTCCTCCCGGAACACGTCAATTTGACGGTGTGTCCGAACTGAGAAAACGCGAATTATGTTAGACATGATAAGGCTAATCATGAGTCACTCTGAGCTACCATTTCCTTCAACGGATAACGCTTTAACAATGCAAGAACTTATTTTGAATAAGGTTCCATAAAAACTGTTGACAGACTTCATATTAGATATGAACAGGAAAGAAACCGGGTTCTCATTCCTGAACATTTGTGGTATGTTAGGCATATATTGTTGGATAAAATGACCCAAAGCGTCACTATTTGCACAGATCATTGTGTTGTTGTAGCAAATTAACTATGTGACAAGGAAATTGCACTCTCATCATTTGTGATTAAATCACCATAGATATATAAATGAAGAGAGGTCCATATGATTAGTTCATGGATTTGAATGATATGAGAGAGACAGTATCAGTCCACAAAGGATTAATCATTAATATCCCTAGCCGGAGTATTATCGAGACAGGACATCAATAATGCGGAATAGGCTAGTATTGCACTTGTGCGCGTTGTGAGGGCACAACGGCATAGTTCTCAATATATATAAGTATTGGATACTTATGCAAGTGCGATAGGAGGTCGTGTTTCACGATGGTACGGGAAACAGCTTCGCTCTGGATAGACCCCTCGGAATCCCATTGGTATTATGACTATGTGTCTATGGGAGGCCGAAATCAAGGTAGGTGTGTAAAGTCTTAACTTGAGACTTACATCGCTAATACTTACGATAATCGATAGACTTTGGTCTTGGTGGAACAGGGCTTTAACCGGGTCTGCGTACTCCACTTCTGGTTTATCAGAGAGTCGTAGTGTAGTGGGTGTGATGTCAAGACGGAAGTATCACTTCAGTCATATTGGAGATGATGTCACGCAGGATATGGTACTAGTGCTCTTAAGTGTTCGCAACCATCGGGATGTTATGACTAGGTCATGCATATCCGATTATAGAGACTAGTTACCAGACATCTGACATGTGCTTCGGACGGGGCAACACTTATCCAGCCCCAGCCCTAGCACGTGACTATCCGATACTGGGCCGATATACGCAATACTTTGGTATACTACGCTTGATACAGATCTATATATTCCTGTAAGAATATTTCTGGAGAATTGGGTAGGCATGACGCTTGCTAGAAGCCAACCTTGTCTTGTAAATCGGTATAAACGTAGTACGAGGTACTTACGTGTTCGGATAATCCGACGACCGTATTTACTGCCAACATATCCGGAGATCTCATGGGTCGCTTCCTGAAGATCACCGATGATGTGACTCGCACCTTTAATTAATCTGGATTACTTAGTAGAGAGAGAAATTAATTTGGGATTAATTGCGGAGATATTTTATCTGGGATAAAATATTAATTAAAGAGAGAGAACGATTAATTTGGAATTAATGGATAAAATAATATATTTGATATATTTAGAAATTGGATTTCGACGCGGAATTAAAATTAGATTTTAATTCGGCGAACGAATTAATTTAGAATTAATTCGTTAGCGACGTGAATAGTGAATTCGCTAGGCGTAATCATTTAATTACGACGCGACAAAAATTCGTTAATTTGGAATTAGCGAACCCGACCCCGAGAGTGATTGCGAGCGCATTCGTATTTCGAATTCGCGCGCGGGCACAGAAGTCACATCAAACGTCAAATCGTTAGTCACATCATGCGTCAAATCATTGTCACTTTGAGTGATGTGACTTGACAACATGTCACTTTATTAAAGTGATTGATGACTTAAAGTAAAAAGTAGAAGTGATTGGTTGTTGGAAAAAGCATTAATAAACTTTACTTTTGACTTTTGGTATTTTGGAAAATGAAAAGTTGTATATGGTTTATTTTATTTTTGGAAAATTATATAACACAAAATTACATTTTCTTTACACAACTACTCTCTCTCTCATTTACGGTTTCAAGGTGAAACCATTCCCCTCTCTTTTCCTCTTCATTCTCCCTCTCACGGTCACTGCCGATTTCTTCTCAAAATTTTGGTATGACCGAATGAAGAAGAGAAGCAAGGAAGATGAAGAAGTGCTAGCACACCTTGGGTTATGCATAGGTGATAGGGAAACAAATTTGTGAGCTTCGAAAGCTTGAAGCTTGGAGCTTCAAATGGATCTTTGCATGGCCGATTTTGGAGCATCAAAACAACCCCCACCGTGCAGTCCACTGCAGTTCACAGGAGTTCAAAAAACCGAGCTGTGATGGAGGCAGAAACATGAAGTGCGAATTGGCATCCAACCGATCAATGTGAGTTTATTCTGCACCTCCTTATTTGTGTATTCAACTCGTTTTTATGCATGTTTGTGATCCTTGGGACTTGATTGAATCTCAACAATGGTATCTTGGCTATTGGTTGCATAAAACGAATTAGGGTTCTTGAGCAAAATTTGGGGCTTTTTTGATTTAAGCATGATTTGAACAAATTGTTTGTTTAAGAATGCTTGTATATGAATAAATTAGAGTTATATGTAATCAATTTGAAAAAATTAATTGGATTGATTTTCCCTAATTTGCTTAATGTTGGCCAAAACTTTAATTTGGGTAAACTCAATTTGAGCATCAAATGATTAAATTGTTTAGTATAGTATGCTTGAATGAGGTTGAATTGATGTTGTGCATAATCAATTTCATGAAATTTGGTTGGATCCATTTTTCCCTAAATTTTGGGCATGACAAATTTGGGTAAACTTGATTTTGAGCATGTTTAATGAAATTGGATGATTTAGAATGCTTGAATGTTGTTTAATTGATGATTGATTAGATCAATTTGATGAAAAGTGTTTGGAACAATTTTTCCCCAATTTGCTTGTGATGGCCGAATTTGGCAAGGCCCTAATGTCTTGTTTTTTTTGATTTTTTTTGTTCATTGGATGACTTAGAAATCATTTGGGGATGTTGAATTTATGTTTGATTGGGTTCAATTGGATTGAATTTGATTTGGGCATTTTTTCCCCTTATGGCCGAGACTTTAGCATGTATAAATTGGGTTTGATTTTGATTTAATTATGTTGGACATGATTAATTGATGTTAAGCATGATTAATTGGACAAATTCATGTGTTTTGGAAACTTTGATTTGGGTAATTAATAATGCTATACACTTTAGGTAATTTAATTGGAAAATTTGGAATTTTTGAAATTAAATTATTGGGCTTAAAATTGGATTTGGGCTTTTAAGTTGTTATTGGGTTTATTGGACTTTGTTGTACAAAGTTGGTTTAGGCCAAAATTGGTTGGATCCAATTAGGCCAAAAACCGCTTCCAAAAGGCCCAAATGCGACTAATGAACCTTTAACGTTTAATTGGGCCTAATGGGCCTAAATTAATTTATGGGCTTATGGGGTAACTCCCGGATTGGACTTTGGTTGCGGGTTTGACCCGAGTTGACCAAAAGTCCACGCCTCAAGAAATTAACTAAAAGCCCATTGGACTTTAATTAAATTAATATTGGATATTAATCGGGCTTTGAGACTCGTAACGATTA
>SKCR01023577.1:0-43099 GCA_019454045.1 Zanthoxylum bungeanum
ATATCAAGCAATGCATGTTCAATTTTTTACTTTGTTTTCTAATAATTAACATTACATGCAACACACATTGACTTCTTCACCAATTTCGACCTTGAAAATATCATAATTATAAAATCTTATAAAGAGCAAAGTTGTAGATATTTGAGTTTTCTTTCATCGGAACTAGAATCGCCTCAATCCGATATCGGAGTAAAATGTTATGGCCAAAATATGAAACTTGCGCAAAGTTGGAATTTCTGAAATTGTACACTGTTAGAACACCCTTTCAAGTTTCTAGCCTCCAAAATCCAAATGTCACGTCTATTTTTCTAGTTATGCATCCAAGGTATTATTTCACCTACATAAGAAATAAAAATCACAATAAAAATATAAACATAAATTTAATTATTATTTCACAAATGTGCTAAAATTAAGGGGGATTAATGAAACTACAAGTGTAAAATAATTAATTTTCCTATTAATAAATGTACACTTTTTAGTTTTTATCTGGAATCACATATGATTCCTTCAGTATTCGCTCCAACGAGTACCCACATATCTATACGAGCTTCTCGTACTCATGGTACATCAGGTTGAACCATTGGAACTCCAATTCCAATATATGACATGTGTTAGTCTTCTAGGTTATAGGAATTCGACCGTATTCTAAAACCAACAACTAGGAATATTTACTATAAGAATAGTTTATAATAGTAATACTATCACAATGTCAGACCACCCAGTGTCCAGTATTACTGTATGACTATTCTAAGGTCGATGTCATTCTTAGCATATTTATATATATCGATCTAATATGTGAAATGACATTACCATAAATAAGGTTGAAATGAAAATGTAGTTATTTTATTAATAAATAATAAAATATAATATACACTATATTATTCAGATTGCAGCTCCAAGCACCAACTCCAACACATGCAACACAAAAACTGAATACTGGAAGGAGTAAGTCGTACGAACGACTTAGTAAATGAATGCTAAAATTGAAATTGAAAGCATAAAAATACATGACCTAAATTAACAATCTCATTCAAATCAGTTTTATGAAATTATAAAACTGTTGGTGTTTCCTAAGGTCCCAAGATCATAAACAAGCATGAAATAAGTGCGAATACAAATCAACGAAGTTGCGGAATACTCACATCGATCGGTTGAGCGACACGGAGACGAACAAAAAATCAAATTCTGCTCGGCAGTGGACTGCACAGCTCACTGGTTTTTGACATCCTCCATGGTTGGTTTTTGAGCTCCTTCGTCAAGCTCCAAGCTTCGTCAAACGATTCCCGGCTCATGGGTGGACTTCCCTATCACCTTCGCATGTCTCTCGGAGTGCTAGCTCTCTTGATTTTTGCCACAAAAATCAAGCACTCTTGTTTCCCTTTACTGTCTCGGCTTTGTGCAGAACCAGAAGAATTTTCAGCCCCTTGGGCGTGAAAATGAGAGAAGAGAGGAGGAGAGAAAGTTATGTGTGTTGTTAATTCAATTGTGTATCTAATACAATTGTTATATTAAAAGTCAAATACCAAAATCAAATAAAGGTAAATAGCTTTTAATTAATCCAAAAACTCACATCAACCATCACACTTGAGTGTCAAACACTCAAACATCAACTCACATCAAGTCACATCAATCAATCAATCAATCAATCAATCAATGGTTACATCACTCAAAGTGACATGATTTGACGCTTGATGTGACGCTAGATGTGACTAGAGATTTGACGCTTGATTTGACTTGCGTGCCGCACTCGAATTTGAAATGTGAATGCGCTCGCAAATAATCCCGGGCTCGGGTTCTCTAATTCCAAATTAACGAATTTTCCGTTACGACGCAATTAAATGATTACGCCTAGCGAAGTCACTATTCACATCGCTAATGAATTAATTCTAAATTAACTCGTTCGCCCGAATTGAAATCTAATTTCAATTCTGCGTCGAAATCCAATTTCGTTTAATATATCAAATATATTAATTTATCGATTAATTCCAAATTAATCGTTATCTCTTTTTAATTGATATTTTATCCCAGATAAAATATCTCCGCAATTAATCCCAGATTAATTTTCTCTCTCTTCTAATTAATCCCAGATTAATTTAGAGTGCGAGTCATACGTCATCGGTGAATCTTCGGGAAGCGACCCATGAGATCCCCGGATATGTTGGCAGTAAATTCGGTCGTCGGACTATCCGAACACGTAAGTACCTAGTACTACATTTTACCAATTTACAAGACAAGGTTGGCTTCTAGCAAAGCGCCATGCCTACATAATTCTCCAGAAATATCCTTACAGGAATAAAGGATCTATATCAGGCGTAGTATACGTAGTATTGTGTATGTCGATCCAGTATTGGATGATCACGTGCTAGGCCTGGGGCTGGAATTGTGTCTGCCCCGTACGAAGCACATGTCGGATGTCTGGTAACTAGTCTCTATAATCGGATAAACATGACCTTGTCATTTTATCCCGATGACTGCAGTACTTGAGAGTACTAGTACCGTATCTTAAGTGACCATCATCTCCATATGACTGGAGTGACACTTCTGTCTTGACATCACACCCAACACACTACGATTCTCAATATATACCCAGCATAGGCGTACACAGAACCTGTTAAAGCCCTGGATGACCGCAACCAAAGTATATTGATTGTCGCAAGTATTAGCGGTGCAAGTATCAGGTTAAGACCAAATACACCTACCCGGATTTCGGACTTCCATAGACACGTAGTCATACTACCAATGGAATTCTGAGGGGGTCTATCCAGAGCGAAGCTGTTTCCCGTACCATCGGTAATACACAACCTCTTATTACACTTGCATGAGTATCATATACCCAAATATATGAGAACTATGTCGTTGTGCCCTCACAACGCGCACAAGTGTAATACTAGTCTTTTACGTATTTATCGATGTCCAATCTCGATAATACTCTGACTAGGGATATTTAATGATTTATCCTTCGTGGACTGATATTGTCTCATATCATTCTCAATCCAGAAACAAATCACAAGGACCTCTCATCATTTATACATCTAGGTGATCTAATCACAGATGATAAGAGTGCAATCTCCTTTGTCACATAGTTAATTTGTACAACAACACCATGATATGTACAAATAGTGACGCTATGGGTCATAATTGTCCAACAATCTCCCACTTGTCCTATAGCCAGTCACTCGAGTGTCTGACACCCGAACTATGTATGGTTGGCTCAAATTGCTGAGGATTGCTTTCGTCAGCGGATTTGCATGATTATCGTCTGATGCGATTTATTCGATTATCACATCGCCATGATGTATGATCCGAACGAATCAGATGAATAGTCAAAGTATTTATCTGGATCGTTGATGAGACCATTAATTCTTTAGCATGTGCCGACGCCTAGCTCAGCTGCTAACAGAACTATATCTAATCTAATTAGATTTATTATCGACCCAAATGGCTTCTATTGCTGCCTCAGCTTAGGAGGCTTTGATTGTCATGCATTGAATCCAATATCGCTTGATTGTCATGCATTGAATCCATTTCGGATTTCATGGCTTCATGCTATTTTACTGAATCGATATCCAATATCGCTTCTTTATACATAGTAGGATCTGTTTCCTCCAAGAGGAGAACATCAAGGCTCGTATCAGATGTTAAAAACAGTCTTTTATGAGGCTTTGATATTCTATTTGACTTATTGATGAGTGGTAAATGTATCATTATTTCCCAATCATTTGACCTAATATTTTGTATAGATTCTTGAGTTTTGTGAATATTTTTATGCGTTTTGTGTTAATTTATAGATAAATAAAGTTTCAGGACTCTCTGGAAGTGATTCTGGGCCAAAACAGTGAAAAAGGACAAAAAAGAGCAAAATTGTAATTTCGCGCATTGCAACCTCTAACATGCGCCAGACTTTACTAACGTGCACCGCTGCCTGCTAAAATGCACCGTGCCACGTGTCATAATCTGAGAAGTCTGTTAATATGTGCCGGATGCTAACGTGCGTCGTTCCACGTGTCATCATCCTATGGTGCCGACAATCACCATTGCCACATGTCATCTACGTGTCTTCCATCTGTCAGCCACGTGGTGTCCACATCAGTCATATACTGAGTCAGCTTGCCATGTGTCAGCCACATCATCATCAGCCAATCATCTTGTGCCATGTGTCATCGTCATATAATGCTGACAATCCACATCGCCACGTCATCGCCACATCATCGCCACATCAGCATAATAATTCAGCTCCTGAAGCCGCCGCCATATGTCGTTAGATCCAGAAAATGCACCGCATTTGGCGCCGGAAATCACGTCGCGACGCGCACCACCTATTGGTGCCATAAATTCAGGTCGATTTTTTGATTTCAAATGTACCTTCCTCTTTGTAAATCCTTGAATATATAAAGAGTTTGTATCTAGTTTATTTTAATTTCAGTTCTGTAATTAATTTTTATTTACTTTTTGTAATAGTAATTTACTTTCTTTACTTTTTCATTTTTTATTATTCATCTATGAGGAGGTAACTTCCCCCTGCTAGGGTAAAAGGTAAAGCTTTTATTATTGCTATTCAGATTAATCTCACTTAATTATAATATAATAACTACTTAAAATCTGACTTAATGAGGATACCATTATATTGGTCGGTTGGTAATTATTCATAAACTGGTTTTAACCTGACTAAACATTGACACCGCCTGATTGATTGATTGGTAATTAAATATTAATTTGACTTAATCAGGTTACCGCCTATATGGCTGGTTGGTAATATCACACAAGTTAATATATTATATTAAGGGAGATATCTAAAATAGTAGTAATAAAAGTGGATCATCTAACCCTATCATTTCTTTCATTGTATTTTTCTTCATTTACTTTCCATCATTTTACTTTATGTCTTTTATTTTTAAGTTTTTACTAGCTTTAGATATGTGTCGTAGCTAAGCCCATTATATGGGGTTGTGATGAATTCCAATATCACCGGTTAATAAGGGGTTATTTTACGGTTTGGGTAATATAAAGGTTTATTTATTGAGCCTTAGTCTTAATGCTTCTTGTTAATTGCCCATTAATAAGATTGAACTGGTAAACTTAAAATGAACTTGGAAAATGGATTTTAGGTTTAAGACCCTAGACCTAATAACCCACGATCTTCCTTGAGGATAGATAACCCTTTAAGAGATTTCCTTACAGGATATGAATATGTATGTCGGGTGGGGGTAACCATAATTGGAACTTAATCTTAATGAATTCAGGTAACGTGGTTGACATAGGAATATGATTAATTGAGTTACATTAGGTATTTGTATCTGACCAACGGAAGAGGCTTTTACTATTTTTGTGTTCAAGGTTAATAAACCAATATATTGCACAAACGTGAAATAACCACTTCATTTTTTAAAAAGATATTGGAAGAATTCACAACCCTGGATAGTTTTTTAAATTTGAATTTTTCTCAACATATTTTCGTGCAATTTTATTTACTTGTTTTTAAGTTTAAAGTTATTACTCAGTCAATCAATCAATCTGTTAGATACTAGTAATCATTTGGCCTCATAAAATTAATAGCTTAGTTATTAAGTCCTCATGGGATCGATACTTTTTATACTACTTGAACGATACGTGCGATTGCATTATACGCGTATGAATACGCACCGATCACTTATGTAGAACTTGTGTTGTAGATCCTTCACCTATTTGGATCTCTGGTCCCATCTCAGGTTCCTTATAGTTGGGATAAAACTCATCAAGTTCAATCTTTCTACAACTCCCATTATTTCTCAAAAATTACTTTTCAAGAAAAGTGGCAAAGCGAACAACAAATATATTTCGTTGCTCAGAATCATAGAATTGATAACCCAAAGAGTTTTTAGGATATCCAATGACCCTATATTTATACCATCTGGGTGCTAGTTTATTCTACGGCGCGATTCTAACATATGCAGGACAACCCAAAATCTTTATATATCTAAGACTTAGATTTCTACCGAACCATATCTGATATGGGGTTGTTCAAACAACTTTTGATGGAACCCTATTAAGTATGTGGGCAGTAGTTAGTAAAGCATAACCCCAAAGGTAATAAGGAAAATTTATATAGCTTATCATGGATCGCACCATATCTAATAAAGTACGATTTATATGCTCAGACACTCCATTGTGTTGAGGTGTTTCTGGTGGGCTATATTAGGCAAGAATTCCATTCTTCCTTAAATAACTTCTGAATTCTTCACTCATGTATTCCCCGCCTCCATCTGATCTAAGGCACTTGATGAATTTACAAGTTTGTTTTTCTACTTCGTTTCAGAATACTTTGAACTTGTCAAATATTTGCGACATATATCTCATCAAATAGACATATCCATATCTAGATTTATCATCCGTGAATGTCACAAAGTATGTTGAACCATCATGAGCGGCATGATTTAATGGACCACACACATCGCGGTGTATTAGATCCAATAAATCTCCAGCACGGTGTCCAACACCTAGAAATTGGGCATTTGTCATCTGTCCTTAGATACATGCTCATAAATCAGATAAGGCTCTAAGGTAAGATTTTCAATCAAACTATCCTTTACCAATTTGGATAGACGTCTAACACATATGTGGCCCAATCTCATATGCCAAAATTCAGTATTACTTAATTCATATTTCCTACTTGTATTTTCCTATACATTAAAAACATCCTTATATGTTTTCAAAACATAGTGACCGTTTGATAAAGAACATTCATATTTCAATAAATTATATTTATCATATAAACATAAAGTTTCATCCTTAATGTTTATTTTATATCTCTCTTTATCTAATATTGGCAGTGATATTATTTGTCTAATAAGTGAGAGTACATAATAACAGTCATGTAAATCTAATTTACATCCATTTGGGAGATCTAGAACAAATGTTCATATGCCTTGACATCCAATATCTAGCCATTGCCAACTCTAAGTTGGATCTCCCCTTTATCCAGCCATCTTTTTACCTTCATTACCTACAGGGAGTTGCAAATATGAGTAGGACTGCCAGTGTCTAACACACATCCACTATTTACATCTAAGGCTAATGAGATGTCAATAATTAGAAAATACAAAGCGTACATGTGGGTTCTGTTTTTCCTATCATCTCTGGACAGTTCTTCTTCCAGTGTCCAGAATTCTTGCAATGTAGACATTGATCACGAGCTATTTATGGTTTAACGCATTTGTGCTTCCTGGAGTTCTTCTTTGCAATCTTCTTCTTCCCTATCTTTATTTTCTTTGTCTTCCCAGAAGTCTTCGAATAGCCAACTCCTCCTTGGAGGTACAATGTGGGGTTGCCTTTTCTCATATCATGCTCCGTCGTGCATAACATGTTATGAAGTTCTTCATAGCTGGCTTGCATTGAGTGCATATGGAAGTTTAACACAAAGCGAGCATAAAATCTAGGCAAAGAATACAAAATCAAATTATGACCCAGTCGTTCATCAATCACAATGCCATGTCATTCCAGATATCAGATCTGGTCTATCATGTTCAAAACATGAATGTTGACATCTCCTCTATCCTTGAGTTCAACACGGAACAATTCCTTAGACTTTCGATAAATTCTGATCTCTTGATTTTCTACGAACAACTCCTTGAGTATTCGTATATTGCTCCAAGCATCTGGTACTTCAATGTACCGTCTTAGCAAATCTAGGATCATCGATCCCAAAATGTAGGATTTCACCTTAAGGTTATTATCCTTCCATCTATTAAAAGTTTCTCGCTCTTCTAAAGTGGAGTCAGGATCAATTTCAACAGGCAGTGGATTGATAGTGACATAAGTCAACTTTTCAAACTCCAAGACAATGCATATGTTCATTTCCTATTCGAAAAAATCTCATTAATGGATTAGCAGTAGCCATCTACAAGACAACATTTTAAACAATAGCAGAACATTATTCATTTCAAAAATAATAACACTAATTGATTAAGGAATTAAATCTATTACTGTCCTCCACTACTTTACGTAATTCTGTAATCTTCTTTAACAGAAAAAATAGAAATTTGACTACCAAAATTCATAGCGGAGGTAGATCCCATGATATTTACTCCAGCCTCCCAGTAATGACGGTATTGACCTTTATAAACTCATTAGGTAGACCTCCAATGTCAATCACATTCATGTGACTCCTAGTTTGGTCCTGAACCATTTCTTATCCTCACAATAATGACGATATTGGATTAAGATGTGTTCCAGATGTATACTTGTCAATGTGCACTAATGAGCTTCATATGTACACCCTCATAATAATGACAGTATTGGATGACTACGTTAACTCATCATGCTATATCTAATGTTTTACCGGAACGACCTAAATTCTGAGCACTTATACCCTCACAACAATGACGGTCTTGGATATAAGTAGTAAGAACTCATTCATCTCCGTATTGGCAAGACGGACTATCCAATAATACTCCAACATTACTAATACTATTGCTAAAGTAATCACCTAATCACGGGAGATTTATGACAATCAAGTCATTAATTTAATTAGGTCAAAATTTTAATTTAAAACATGCAATACATATCCAATATGACTTATGCATAATTAAATTAAAATTATTATAGCATATATTCAAAAAACATATGTTGTGTGGTTAAGCCTTGTTACTGATACCATTCTGTTATGGCAGATGTGGAACCCCTAAGGTCGAATCGGTGCTCCGCACAGCGGAAGCGGGTCTAACCGTGGATATCTAGCATGGGTGTATTTTTTTCTAAATGTTCGACCCTTCAGAGCTCTGGAAATAGAGAGCTGAAGGCAATATGTTTTTTTACCCTAAAATCTTTCAACCTTCCCTAAACACTCTCAAAACATCCAAAATTAATTTTAATATCAAAATCAACATCAACACATGCTATAGAACAAAAATCAAGTTTTTCAAAATATCAAATATTTTTACAAAAACATAAATTTATTCTAAATACGCACTTGCTTAAACTTGAATGCAAAATACAAACTAAATTAGAATCCAATAATGAAGAGACTCTTGAACAATTCTAGGTCACCCAAAGGTAGTCAAGTGATTCTAGAATGGTAGCCTTAGCTTTAAGTTATTATCTAGAGTTCCAAACACTAATTTTATGTTTATGTCTAACATAAATATTTTGACTCAATTGCAAGCATATTGTGTTTATACTTCCAAAGCATCCTAACACAATTAATTAGCCTAATTTCAACATTATGTATCTAATACATAATTCAACAATATATGTCTCACTAATGAAAAATATAGCTTTTAGAGAAGATCAAACTTACCTAGCAAGCTTGACTCAAATATCAAATCTACTTCTCTTTGTTGAAATGTTTGGAGAACTTCCAAGGATTAGCAAGCTTGACTCCAAGATCCAATCTTGATTCCAAAGCTAGCAAGCTTCACCCCAATATCCAATCTTAATTTCTCCTAGATGAAATGTTGTAGAGCCCTCACAAAGTTTCTCTAAACATTTCTCTAACTTAAGCTAATTTCTCTAATTCTTCCTTGTATTTAGCTTTCTTAAGCTTTTGCTTTGGTTAATTAAAACCTTCCTAAAGCTTGTTATTTATAGCAAAACTTAGTTAGTTTTTAATGAATGAAAGTTGTAATCAACTTTTAGGTAGGCTTAATCCAATTTATCCAAATATGTATAATTATGTGTGATTAATCTCTATTGTCTACCACTTTGATTTAATCCAATTAAATCAAGACAAGGATTATGAATTAGTTAAATATTTGCCAGTTTGATTTAATCCAATTAATCAAGCCAAAACTACCTATTATTACATATTTATAATTACCATAATATCCTCAAATGGTAGAGATGATTATGATTTTACAATTAAGCCTTTGTGTAATTATTGAATTAATCCAATTAGGTCAAAGTAAATAATCAATGTTATCCAATAACACATGATTATCTTAGTTGATAATTATAATATCGAATATTATCTTTTATCAAAATTAATCGGCTACCCAAGTGCTCAACGAGTACACTTCATATTGGGAATCTCTAAGTTCAGACACATTCATCATATAAGCCTAGCTAATGTGTACACAATTCGGCCACCTCCAAATTCGCGAAGAACATGAATGACCTTTCTAAACTATACAAGTCGATGTCATCACATATTTTTAACAATCCTTATGTCATAGGCTATCCGAGTTGTGCATAGGAAACATAGAATACATTGTCAAGTTTCCGAGATGCACATCTCATGTCGACATGTCCACGATTCTTCATAACTGATGTGATCCACCCTAGGTGATCAACTTTGGCCAAAACTTTAAGAATCTTGACTTTGCTAATATGGATACCTCAACCCCTTATGGCATATATGCGGGCTGACAGATCCTATCTTACTTCGGACTTGATTACTGAGTGCATCAGTCCACACCCAACAAACATCTAGAGGCCATACCATGAAAGGTTTCTGACATACATGGCATCAAACTGTGGAGGATCTCACACAAAATCAATGTTATCCTATTGTCAAAGGATTACATATGCTATTCGACTCGAGGAGATTCCTATTCATGGTAGTGTGTACTTCCAACTATTAAGAATCATCTGTGAGTCATTCAATATTCGGTCCAACCAATACCCACACATTTATATGAGTTTCCAAAACTCATGGTACATCGAGTTAAACCATTGGAACTCCAATTCCAATATACAACATATGCTAGTCTTCTAGGTTATAGGAATTCAACCGTATTCCAAAACCAACGACTATGAATATTTTCTTTAAGAATAGTTTACAATAATAATACTTATCCCACTTTCAGACCACCTACTTTTTAGTATTACTCCAAGACTATTCTAAGGTTGATGTCATTCTTAGAATATCTATACATCAATCTAATACACATAATCACAATACCATTAATAAGGTATGAAATGAAAATATAGTTATTTTATTAATAAATAATAAAATGTACAGTTCTGATTGGCACTCCAAGAACCAACTCCAACTTGCTTAGTGCCAATCTGGATGGTACTGTAGTCTCATCTTCTCCACATGTTTATCGAATAACTTAGTAGGTAAGGCCTTTGTAAACGGGTCTGCTATATTGTCTATTCCTTGAACCTTCAAGACCACTATGTTTTTTTATTCAATTATCTCTCTAATTACGCGGTATTTCCTTTCCACAAGTTTAGACTTGGAATGCGCCCTCGGTTCCGTAGTATGTGCAATAACTCCAATATTATCACAGTATAATGGGATCGAATCCGCAGTACAAGGCACAACCCCAAGTTCTGTTATAAAATTTCTAATCCAAACAGCTTCTTTAGCATCTATTCTTGTAACATACATCTCCCGGAGATGCTACCGACATGGAATATGTCGTCTTATCCCCCTGAGCTTTCAAATTTCTGACTGTGATCCTTACTACAACTCTGACTTAAATGTAAACTCATATGTGGGACCATTGCCCAAAACAAAAATAGTGTACTTTAAAACTGATAACTGTATACTCAAATATACTTCTCTTATACAAATCTTATACGTGACACTTTAAACTTTTACACACATAATCTCTACTATATAATGTACATGATACGTGACTCGACTTGACTCTGACTGAACTGTGTCTCTGACTTGACCTGGTGAACTCAAACCCTCTAGTGACTACCATCAGTATCCCTCCTCTCGAGCTCGTCCTGCGGGTATAACTGCAAAATAAAAACACTAGGAGAGGGGGTTGGATCGTTTGAATGACGTAGTGAGTGGACAGTTTGAAATGGAAACTGAAATACTTTGTGAAAAACTTATGGTTCTAAAACCAAAATCATCTTTTCTGAAATCTCTTTCTTATCTGGAAACAAATTTGTCCCTGAAAAACTTTTCTGAAAATCTTTTCTATCTGTAAAATTCTGAAGTTTCCTATAAAACTGATTCCTTCTAAAACTTTTCATGAAACTGTATCTTTTCTAAAAATCTATTTCTAGAAATTCGTTTCTAAAAATCCATTTCTGAGAAATTTATATCTGAAAGATTTGTATCTGAATATCTGGTGCATGGGGGCATTACGTCTCACCGTCCCCCCATACGTAAAATATGGTGATTGGGAGCGTCCCCCCGTACCCAAATATCTGGTGGTCTTGGGGCGTTACGTCTCGCGTCCCCCAAGCAATAAATCTGGAGCCGGGGATACTGATCAATGCTACCCTCCTGACTTAAAATCTGGGATCTATGGGCATCTGTCATCCCTAATCTTGAACTGCGTGTGCACACGATATCTGTATCTATCAATTCCAAATATGTGTCAAGTTGCATACTGAGGTGGATTTTTCCCTCATGCCTCCAAAAATCATAAAACTCGAGCTTTTGAAAACAATCTTTCTAAAACATTATCAATCATAAAACAACTGAATTCAAACTCTAGTTAACGCCCTATGTGCTTAAAAGTAAGTCTTATATAAAAAAAAACTTAAATGAAATCAGTTTGAGAAAAGGGGTCCACTCACCGATTAATCTAAAAGGCCCTTGATTATTAGATGCGGCTGGGAAGTCTCCTGCGGAAAATGAATTTGTCATGTATTCGAGATTGGTTACCATTTTTACACTGGGAAGTTAATTATGATCATGGGTGTCTTGGATACTTATACATATCGTATACAGAATTCATAGGCAATTCCGACTTCTTATAATAATTATAAAATGGAAATGGATTGTTTATGTCACACATCACGACGTCAGGTCTGGCGTGTCGCGATGTCCATGAAGGCAGATCCAAGCATAGAGCATGTTCTGTTTTGCGTCGTGACACTAAGGGTTCTGTGTCGTGACACTCACCTTATCAGACCTGAGGCAGAGCCTCTGCTTACTACGTATGGCGACACTCCCACCTTCAAGCCCAAGTCAGTGAGCCTCTGATTCATACACGTCATGACGTTGGGTGATGGGCGTCGCGACGCTAAGCTAATTCCAGGGCCTAGCATAACTCTTCAATATTTTCTTGCCCAAATGCATTCTCAATACTTCTACCCTACATCTATTACACAAGCCACTCTATTAGGCTTCAATCTTCATACATTATATATCAATATACCAACATTAAAACAACCTTTTAATCTTATAATTCTTATTAAGGATTTCTAAACTTTGGGAATTTCTTAATACACTCAATTTCTTAGTTCTTTATCCATCTAGATGCAATCACTGGCATGCTACTAACATCAATATAACATCATATCATCAAAATTCCACAATCCAAGTTTTTGGGTCAAGATTTTCTTACCTTATTTCACTTGATTTTCTTCATAATTCAAGTCTTATAGGCTTGATATCCTTCTTCCTTGCTTGTGGTGGAATAACTTGCATTTTTCCTCTTGGGTTTGGGTGAGAAAATGGCTTCCCTTTCTTCCTTTCTTCTCTCACGTTTTCTTTCTTTTTCTCCAATGTTATGGATGCTTGAATAGTATCCCCTTTTTATACTAGGGGCAATTTGTAAATGATTTAAATGGATAGAAATTTAGAAACTTTGAGAAATTTGGAGAATTTTCTTGATTGTCCTCGGGTATTATTCATCCAAAATGTTTAATTATATTTTTGACCTGCTTCTGGTTTGAATTTCGAAAAATGTCCATTGTGTAAGTTGTAGGTCTCGATCTTAGCTTTTCGACGGTATAGAAATCATAAAAATCAGAGATTGTATGAAAAAGATACGGCCTAGTTACCACGGGCTATTCGGATTTAATCTTGGAATGAATTTCATATCGGAACAACAAGGAATTTACCGACTATCCCCAATAGTCATTTCATGAATGTATATGTGTTCGGACATGATTTATATCTTGTATCATACCTTCCTTAGCGTAATAGTCATCAAGATTACCGGGTGTTACAATTTCTCCCCCCTAAATATGATTCGTCCTCGAATCCCTTCTGTGGTTTCACTCGTAGGTTCATCCTGGTCCTAATATCTCAACGTCTCTGCTACTTTTATTCTCTTTAACTTACTTCTGCTATTTTGCTCAAGAACCCAATGCTATGACTTCTGGGAATCTTTTATTTTGGTATCTCTATTCGACCATTATAATTGAATATTTAATCCTTGGGGGGGCCCTTCAGCAACTCATTTTTCTCATGTGGAAAATAAGTCATTATAACTGTTAGACAATTATGACCCATAGCGTCACTATTTGTAAAAGACATTTTGGTTTTTGTACAAATTAATTATGTAGCAATGGAAATTGCATTTTATCATTTTGTAATTTGATTACTTAAATATATAAATGATAAAAATCCTTATGATTAGTTCCGGATTATAAGATATGAGACAGTATCAATCCATAAAGGTTTAATCATTAAATATCCCTAGTCGTAGTATTATCGAGACTGGACATCGATAATGCGGAATAGACGAGTATTGCACTTCTGTGTGTTATGGAAGCGTAACGGCATAGTTCTTATATATTTAAGTATTGGATACTTATGCAAGTGTGATAGGAGGTTGTGTTTACCGATAGTACGGAAACAGCTTCGCTCTGGATAGACCCCGCGGAATCTCATTGGTAGTATGACTATGTGTCTATGGGAATCCGCATCAAGGTAGGTGTATTTGGTCTTAACCTGAGACTTGCATCGCTAGTACTTGCGACAATCAATACGCTTTGGTTTTGGTCGTCCAAGACTTTAACAGGTTCTGTGTCCGCCTCTTCTAGGTTTATTGAGAATCGTAGTGTATTGGGTGTGATGTCAATAAGTAAGTATCACTTCAGTCATATGGAGATGATGATCATGCAGGGATATATAACTGGTACTCTAAATTGGTTGCAACCATCGGGATAATATGACATGGTCATGATTATCCGATTAAAGAGATTAGTTGCTTGTAATCCGATATATGCTTCGTACGGGGCAGACACTATTACAGCCCCAAGCCTTGCATGTGACATCCGATACTAGATTGCAATACGCAATACTACGTATACTACGCCTGACATAGATTATATATTCCATTAAGAATATTTCTGGAGAATTGGGTAGGCACGGTGCTTTGCTAGAAGCCAACCATGTCTCGTAAATCGGTAAAAACGTAGTACGAGGTACGTACGTGTTCGGATAGTTTGACGACTGGTTTTACTGCCAACATATCCAGGGATCTCTTGGGTCGCTTCCCGAAGATTCACCGATGATGTATGATTCTAGCATAATTAATCTGGGATTAATTACAGAGAGATTTTATCTAGTATAAAATACTATTTGAAGAGAGAGAACGATTAATTTGGAATTAATCGATAAAATAATATATTCGATATATTAAACGAAATTAGATTTCGACGTGGAATTAAAATTGGATTTTAATTCGGGAAAATGAATTAATTTAGAATTAA
This sequence comes from Zanthoxylum bungeanum, assembly GCA_019454045.1. NCBI lineage: Eukaryota > Viridiplantae > Streptophyta > Magnoliopsida > Sapindales > Rutaceae > Zanthoxylum > Zanthoxylum bungeanum. The sequence continues at coordinate 15,334 of SKCR01023577.1, forward strand.
TTCGCGAGCGATGTGAATAGTAATTTTGCCTGGCATAATTATTTAATTAAATTTGATTTAATTACGTCGCAACGAAAAATTCGTTAACTTCGGAATTAGCAAACCCGAGCTCGGGATGTGTTGCAGGCCCACTCAGATTTTGAATCATGTGGGGCCCACATGTCACATCACTTGTCACTTTAATTGATGGGTTTTGGTGAAGTTAGTGAAGACTTGTTCAACACACTTCCTAAAGTTGATGGCTTGATTGACTAATACCAAATGTTTGGTATATGATTATTTTTGAAATCAAAACAACAAGTCAACAACATTATCTTCACTTCATCTCCTCTCTCTCTCAAGCTCACGATAATGAGCATTTTTTTCTCCTAAAATTTTCTTCATTGCTCTGACTCTCCAAAGGAAATTAGAAAGTTTGTTGCAAAGTTTCTAAGTTGCTAGCTGTGGGACACAGAAATCGACGACGCTGTCCCGGGCTCGCAGCCCGGTTGGGAGTACGGAGTAGCCCATGGGGGAACTAAACCAGAGAAATAACATGGAGTCGCCACCCGGTGTGAACCGGGAAAATGATTTAAGGCCGCACTCACCCCTCGCAAGGGAAGACCTCAAACCGTTGAGTTCGGAATGGTCCCTTACTTATGCCACTTGTAATGATATGATTTGTGCAATAATTTAAGCGAATCTAGCAACATATATTTCCAAGTGTATTCTATTTCTAAGTTCGCATGCATAGAAACAAAGCTCGTGTCTACGTTTGCCTATAACCTATTTGCATATAACCTATGCCTAAGCTTGCATGCATAAAAGTAGATTGAAATAACGATGAACACATAATTTCACAAACGTATTACATTGATGATCATGGAAACGAAAATGGACAATGATTGTACGAGCATGCATATTAAAGAGAGGTAATTAAGTGCATAAATATTGAAGAGGGCTAACTAAACATATGATGGGGAAGGGAATGACTAGGAAAACAAACATGCATGAAACATGATAAAGGAATATCTCCAGTGTGTGCGCGTTCGTGTAGCGTTCGTAAACGCGTTCGAATGGTAAACAGAATGCAAGCGTTCGAGTAGCGTTTGATAACGCGTTCGAACGATAAACAGAATGTACGCGTTCGTATAGCATTTGATAACGCGTTCGAATGGGATGAGACCTGATGCATGATATAATAAAGAAAATACGTGCGCATTCGAGTAGCGTTAGTAAACACGTTCGAACGATAAACAGAAGGTTCACTTTCGTATAGCGTTTGAGAACGCGTTCGAATGGGACAAGACCTGATGCGTGATAAAACAAAGAAAACATATGCGCGTTAGAGTTGCGTTCATAAATGCGTTCGAACGGTAAACAGAAGGTTCGTGTTCTTATAACGTTCGAGAACACGTTCGAACGGGACAAGACCTGATGCATGATAGATGACGCAACACATACATAGATAAGCAAATCCACAATGTAGGACCTCGTGTGCCCGATGGAACACGTTTCATATTCAATCGGGTGCACCTCGTCCGATGCGGCAAAACATCATGGAAAATGTAGCTTTTAGGCATTTCCCTCGAATAGAGGACCTTTAATCCACCCTAGTTAGCCCATGCCCACAAGAATGCAATGCATGCATAAATAAAGCAATGATATGCAAAGGGTAAATGACATAATAAAAGGCGCAGCAAAACATCGTGGTAAAGGTAGCCTTCAGGCATTTCCCTCGAATAGAGGACCTTTAATCCACCCTAGTTAGCCCATGCGCATTATGTTACCATGCATATAAAATAAAGACAACAATAATATAGGACCTCGTATGCTCAATTAAACATATCTCACATTCAATCAAACACACTTCGTCCGGCGCGGCAAAGTATTGTCGTAAAGGTAGCCTTTTGGACTTTTCTCCCCTCAAATTGAGAACCTTTAGACTAACATATTAAGCCCATGCGCATTACATCACAATGCATAGAAAGTAAAATGCAGAAAGTAATAGCATACTAACAACCCAATCATGCTCGAATACAAGGTTGGATGAAACAAAATGTGTGAATCTCTCAAGTGATACGTGGCATTGTATCCCGAGTGCAAACCGCAATACCGTCCATTCGGATTCGGCTAAGGAATTTACGTCCGGGTTTCCATCTGATATACCACAAGAGAGAACACATATTTCATTCATTCAAGGACCACAACATATATCAACAAACGACTCTCATGCGAGGGAATTCTAATAAACAACAAAAAAAGATGAGAATAAATAAAAAGGGTGCCCTCAGGTCTAACCTCTTAGGTCATCTCTCGAAAGTGCGTTACACGGCCGTCGAAAGGGTTGGTGCTCCGCAATTCCTCGGGTTCACTGGTCCACTGCTCTCATTCACTGCTTCGGTGTTTTGAGCTGTCGTTTCCTCTGTTTTGCTGATGTTTTACTGCTGTTTCTTGCATCAATTTAAGGGTTTTAAAGTGCAGTTTTTTGTCACTATTTTTCTATATTAAAGGACTATTTTTGGGTGACGGTTTGTGCGGTTTTGGGGTGATTTGGGACTATTTTGCGTGAAGGTATGGCTGGTATAGGGGTTCGTTTATGCGGGAATGGATGGGTTATTTGGTGAGTGTTTCCGTGATGGTAGAGTAGGGTATGGGAGAAAATTATTTGTTTTCTTCTTGTTTTTTTTTTTTTGTCTTGGGCGTGTGAACTAAGTAGGCAATGGTGCTAATGCTTTGCAGAATTTCTTATGATTTTGTATGTATGTGCTATGGCTTCTAAGGTTGGATTAGGCTTCTTTTTATAGGCAAATGCTAGGGTTTCTAAGGTTTGAATAGGAATGGATCAAGTAATTATGGGGGGAATATTTTGTTTATTATTTCACAAGGAAAAATCTTCTTAAGTTAGGGAGGAGATTTGGTTTGATTGGTAAGGTGATATTGGATAATTATGACTCATAACGTCACTATTTGTACAGATCATGGTGTTGTTGTACAAATTAACTATGTGACAAATGAAATTGCTTTTTTATCATTTGTGATTAGATCACCAAAGATGTATAAATGATGAAAGGTTCATATGATTAGTTCCTGGATTGAGATGATATGAGACAGTATCAATCCACGATGGTTTAATCATTAAATATCCCTAGTCAGAGTATTATCGAGATCGGACATCGATAATGCGTAAAAGACTAGTATTACACTTGTGCGCGTTGTAAGGGCATAACGGCATAGTTCTCATATATTTGGGTATAAGATACTCATGCAAGTGTAGTAGGAGGTTGTGTTTTACCGATGGTACGGAAAACAGTTTCGCTCTGGATAGACCCCTCGGAATTCCATTGGTAGTATTACTATGTGTCTATGGAAGTCCGAATCAGGGTAGGTGTATTTGGTCTTAACCTGAGACGTGCACCGCTAGTACTTGCGACAATCAATGTACTTTGGTTTTGGTCGTCTGACAGGCTTAAATGCACACGTATAACGCAAACGCACATATCGTTCAAGTAGTATAAAAATATCGATCCCACGAGGACTTAATTCCTACTATTGTTATTAATTGTTGATACTATTTATTTACAAATATCTAATTATAGGGAGAATAGAATTGATTGCTTTTGATTGGTTGAATGTGGTTTTGCAAAATAAAATAAAAACAGACTTAAAAGAAAATACTAAGGAAAATAACAAAAGACACAAAGATCTAGGGTTTTGAATCTTTCTAATATCTTTAAAAAAGATGAAGTGATTATTTTATGTTTGTGTAATAAATCAGATTACTAACCTGGAACACGAATTTATGTGAAAGCATTTGTCGATGGTCAGACACAAATACCTAGTTTAATCCAATTGAATCATATGTCTATGTCAATTAATTTATCTTGATTCATTAAGTTTAAGTTCCAATTATGGCTACCCCCGCCCGAGAGGTATATGTCTATCATGTAAGGAAATCTATTAAAGGGTTATCTATCCTCAAAGAAGATCGTGGGCTATTAAGTCTAAGGCTGAAACCTAAAATCCCTATGTCTAGTTCATTTTAGATTTACCATATCAATCTTATTGGTGATCAGACAACAAGAAGCATTAAGTTTAAGACTTAATAAGTAAACCTTTAAATTATCCAAACTATAAAATAACCTCTTATAAACCAGTGATATTAGATTTCATCACAACCTAGAAAACTAACTTTAGTTACAACACATAATTAGGACAAGTAAGAAAAAGACATAAAAAGTAAATACAGAAAAATAAATAAAATGCTAAGGTAAAAGGAATTAACTTCTACTATTAACTATTTAGATATCTCCCATAATATAATATATATTCTTGTGATATTTTAAATCAACCGTCCGGAATGGCGGTATCCTGATTAAGTCAAATTCAAATATACCAGCCATAAGGCGGAACAGAAATATAAACTTAAACCAACAGTCCAATATGGCAGTATCCTCATTAAGTCAGGTTTAACCAATTTAAATTGAATAACCACCCGACCAGTATGGCGGTATCCTCATTTAGTCAGGTTTTAAATAGTTTATATATTATATTTTAGGGAGATTAATCTAAATAGCAATAGTAAGAGAATTACCTTTTCACCTTAGCATGGAGAAGTTACCCTCGCATAGTAAAACGGTAAAAAGTAAAATTAAAATTACTATTCAAAAAAAATAGAATTACTATTACTATTTCAGAACTTAATTAAAATTAACTACAAAACTGAAATTAAAAGAAACTAAGAAGAAAACTCCCTATTTACATCAGAGGATTTCAAGGAAAATGTACATTTGAAACTGAAATTTGAAGCTGAATTTATAGGCCCCGGTAGACCTTGGGCGTCGCGACGCCAAGGGCTTTGGCGTCGCTACGCGATGACGTGGCACGACCTTATTGGTTGCTTGGCATCAAACCGGACACGTGGCAGGGCGGCTGAAAAATTTCGGCTCGTTGAATTTTTGACACGTGGCAAGGCGGCTGGCTGAAGTCGGCTCGTTGAATTTTTGACACATGGCATGCGGCGCACGTTAGCAGATCGCTTGTGATGATGACACGTGGCACGGCGCACGTTAGCAAAGTCAAACTTCTCAAACTCTGACTTATGGACTCGACGCATGTTAGCAGCAGCTCGGTGCACGTTAGGCGTCGCGACGCCAAGGGTTTGGGTGTCGCGACGCGCAAATTACAAAAATGCGGGAAATAGTGATACAAGATAACACAAAACACATAAAATATTCACAAAACTCAAGAAACTATACAAAATATTAAGTTAAATGAGTGGGAAATAGTGATACATTTATCACTCATCATCGTCCAGGGCTTTAACAGGTTCTGTGTACGCCTCTTTTGGGTATATTGAGAATCGTAGTGTATTGGGTGTGATGTCGAGATGGAAGTATCACTCCAGTAATAATGGAGATGATGATCACGTAGGATACGGAACTCGTTCTCTTATATGCTGCAGCTATCGGGATATTATGACTAGGTCATGTTTATCCGATTATAGAGACTAGTTACCAGAGATCTGATATGTGCTTCGTACGGGGCAGACACATTTCCAGCCACATGCCTTGCATGTGACATCCGATGCTGGATCGAGATACGCAATACTACGTATACTACGCCTGATATAGATCGCATATTCCTGTAAGGATATTTCTGGAGAATTGGGTAGGCATGGCGTTTTGCTAGAAGCCAACCTTGTCTTGTAAATCGGTATAAATGTAGTACTAGGTACGTACGTGTTCGGATAGTCCGACGACCGGATTTACTGCCAACATATCCGGGGATCTCATGGGTCGCTTCCCAAAGATTCACCGATGACGTATGACTCGCACTTTATTAATCTGTGATTAATTAGATGAGAGAGAAAATTAATCTGGGATTAATTACAGAGATATTTTATCTGGGATAAAATATTATTAAAAGAGAGATAACGATTAATTTGGAATTAATCGATAAAATAATATATTCGATATATGATTCGAAATTGGATTTCGACGCGGAATTGAAATTAGATTTTAATTCGGGCGAACGAGTTAATTTAGAATTAATTCGTTAGCGACGTGAATAGTAATTTTGCTAGGCATAATTATTTAATTACGTCGCAACGGAAAATTCCTTAATTTATAATTAGCGAACCCGAGCCCGAGAGTGTTTGCGGGCACACTCGCATTGTAAATTTAAGTGTGGCCTACAAGTCACATCAAGCGTCAAATCATTAGTCACATCAAGCGTCAAATCACTTGTCACTTTGAGTGATGTGACAATTTGTCACTTGATTGATTGATGGAAGTGGTTGGAAAGCATTAATTGCTTTTGGCTCCAAAATTGTGTTTGTATTTTTGGAAAAGGTTTTTACAATTTTGGATTTGATAAAAGTGTATTAGATACACAAAACCAACACTCTCTCTCTCAATTCACTTTTCCTCTCTCTCGGCCAAAGGCCTTTTTTCTTCTCTTTTCACTAGTTTCACCGTGAGTTTGATGAAGAAGCAAAGGGTGATTTTTGAGGAAAAAATCACCAAGTGCTAGCACACTATGGAGACATCCTAAGGTGATAGGGAACCGCACACGTGAGCATGGAATCACACAAAGCTTGGAGCTTGGAGGGATCACCATTGCCAAAAATGGAGGAGCCAAAAATTGCATGTTGTTGTGAGCTTCCAAGGAGGGCAGAAAAGTTTTTGTTCTTCGACGCATCGCCTCAACCGATCGATGTAAGTATTCCGTAACTTCTTCATGTATTCGCACTTATGTTTCATGCTTGATAATCGATCCTCGGGACCGTAGAAACTCCAACATTGGTATCAGAGCGAGTAAAAGCATGAAACTTGAATTTAGGGTTAAAATTGGGTAAATTGATTTTGAGCATGATTTGGTTTAATTAATTGATTGAGTATGCTTAAATGATGTTTAATTGAAGTTTGATTGGATCAAATTCATGAAATATTGTTTTGAACAATTTTTGCCCAAAATTATGGTTTGGCCGAGAATGACATAGCCCTAAATGTCTTGGTATTTTTGTGTTTTTGATCATTGGATGAGTTGGAAAACATCGGGTAATGTTGAATTGGATTTAATTGGATTGAATTCAAATCGGACATAAAAATGCCCTTATTGCCGAGACTAAATGAGCATGTAAATGGGTTTGATTTTTGATAAAATGTGTTGGACATGTTTTGTGGTTAATAAGCATGATTAATTAAGCTAATTGGTGTTTTGGAAATATTGATTTGGGTAATTAATTATGTTATACACTTTTGTTAATTAAATATGAAATTTGGAATTCTTATGATTTAATTAATTGGGCTTAAATTGGATTTTGGGCTTGAAAAGTTGTAATTGGGCTTAAATGGGCTTGGTTGTACCAAGATGGGTTTAGGCTAAATTGGTTGGATCCAATTGGGCCCAAAACCATATCCATAAAGTCCAATTATGACTAATGGACCTTAATATTTTAATTGGGCCTAATGGGCCTAAATTGGTTTCTAGGCACATAAGGGTGATTCCTTTAAATGGGCTTTAGTCTTTGGGTTTGGCCCAAGTTGACCAAAAGTCCATGCCTTAAGAAATTAATTGAAAGCCCATTGGACTTTAATTAAATTAACATTGGATGTTAATCGGGCTTTGAGACCCGTAACGATTAGATTTGGAATCTAAGTCGCAAAGGTTTATTAATAAAGTGTAATACTTAATTTGGAATTAAATAGTGAATTCGTATTAAATACAAATTAAATTGGATTTAATGTTGTAGTTTAATTTAATTCAAGAATTCGTACTTTGAGTACTTATTCGCAAAACGAGTCAGACTCGCGCAAAATCAAATCGTTGTTTGAACATTGGATGGTCATTAATTATCAGATTAATTAATTGGATTAGATTGATTGATAACATGCTTGTGTGAATACATGGTTGCGATGCATGAATAATGTATATCGGATAGATATTAGATGGGTGGGGCAATTTTGGAAATTGTTGTAATAAATTTAGAATTTATTAAATTGAACCTGCGTGTCCAGCCTATTACCTCCTTACTCTATGTATTTCTCTTCTCACCTATTCCCCTCAATGTGAATGAGGTTTCTTTAGAAGTGTTATGTAACGGGTAGAAGCAATACTTGTGCTAGCGGGAGAGAGGAAAGGGAGAGATTTGTTCTAGGACCAATGTGTTAAGTATCCATCCGCATATCATTATTATTTATTTATATGCGCCTTATTATGCGTTTAGAATGCATGTTTAAGGGTGTATGATGATGAGACCTTAACAAAGGTAATAATTTGGTTGCCAATTTGCACACGAAAAACCCTCAAATAATATTAAGCGTTTTTCCTTCCATTGAGTGATTCTTACTCAAGATCCAAGACTAGCATTGGTTTGTTGGCCAAAGTCAAGGCCTTTGTCCGTCGAGGATGTATTTGAATCACGAAAGCTTTGTTCCATATTGGTGTCTTGTCCAAGTTGTGATTTTTTGGCCAAAGTCAAGATCACTTCTTGTCCATCGACATTGATTACGAATCTTTCCATGGTCAATGGGTTCCGCTTAACTGGGATCACTAAGTTTGTTGTGCCAAAGCCAATTCTTAGTTGATTCAGAGGAAAAAGGTTAGGCAATATATTGGATATATTGGCATATATATGATATATGTTTGGACTTGGATGTCCACCTACTGGATCTAGGAATTGGATGGGATCCAATTGATCTTACAGATCTACCTAGTTAATTATCATACAATTTGTTGGCCAAAGTCAAGATTGTGTGTTATTTAACGGGATCCTAGCCCACTAGGAAACAAGGTTTCCCGAGTACTCATCAGAGGGTTAGAGGCTCGCCGAAAATTAGTGGGAGGCAAGTATTAAATTTGCAATATTTGTTTAGTTACTTGCCATACGCGCTCATTACAAATTTTTCGTCGTATAAATTATTTATTAGTTGGACTAATATTTAATGTTGTTTTAATTAAACAATTGGACTGTATTAAACTATTCAATTAATAGTTGATTTTATAATTGGATTATAGTAATCAATATAATTGAATTTAACCTTTTAAATTATAGTTGATTATATAGTTGGACTATAGTAATCATTATAATGAATAGTACATAAAATCGTTGATTAAATAGTTGAACTATTAGAATCAAGATAATTGAAAGATTAGTGTTTAAAACATAATCCTGGGTGAAAATGTATTTAAACGACTTTAATTTTCAAATTGGGAATAAAATTTCAGGATGGTCCTGGAAACTAATAAGTTACTTTATTTGATAAAATAACATATTAGGCCTAAGCCCGGAGTTAAGCAAATAGTAGAACATAATATTTGGAATATTCATGTGATGATAACTTTAGTGCTTAATCCATTAAGCTTGCCAAATAGACTCATTAATTTCTTAATCAGAACTAAGGATTAGATCCTTAAAGTATGATAATGAAATTGAAGGATCTTCATAGATCTATTTTTAGATTTTTGAAGTACTAAATTGCAATAGTAAACTCATGGAGAGTTAATGACTATTCTCAAGGAGACAAAGCCAAAGTTTGTAATAAGGCAAGAAGCGCAAGGCGCATCTTACTTCGACATTCCGGAAGGCCAAGGCTTGGCCAAAGGCTTCTAGGTGTGGAAAAGGGCAAAGGCAAAGTCATTATAATCTTCTATGAAGATAAAGGACATATCCCAATATTTCTGCCTAAATTATGGCAAACGGGGACACAGAAGCGTGACTGCCGTATGGACAAGGCAGACATGAAGGAATTGAAGACGGGCAAGGCTCTGACTTCAAATATGTTTGTTATAAATATGTTCATTACTAGTATTAAAATTGGATTTTAGATACTTAGTGTGGTACATAAATATGTACTGATGTGCAGAATCTGCTATAAGCAGGATACTGACTTCAGTTGAGATTAATCTGCGAATTGAAAACGGGACGAAAGTCGTTGTTTTAACTGTAGATACCTAAGTTTAGGAACTACCCTTCGGGTGTGTACTTAAATTAGGAAACTGTTATAATGTAACTAGTTTGACTAGAAACATTATCTCTATATCAGGGTTTAATCCGTTGCGGATATACCTTTATATTCTAGAACACTAAAGTGTTTCATTTTATAAAGATGATATTGAGATAACCATATTAGATGTGAATAACAGGATTTATAATTTGAATATAAATAAATCTCAAACATATAATATGACAAACTAATAGCTCAAACTGATTTGATCAGATGAAACTTAATTGTGGCATTGTTGTCTGGGACACAATTAAACAAGAATCGTATATCCACACTTTTGAAGAGTGGGTACTAGGACATATTTGATTCTATTCAAATAAAGTCTACGAATCTAGTTTATCGGGCAAAGTGTCTAAAACACCTTTACTTGGTAAAAGTGTTAGTGCCACCGATCTGTTAGCCCTCGCGCAGCGGAAGCGTAGTGGGCCCATGTCTAGCTAGGCTAGAGGTGGATATGAATATTTCGTTACCTTTACGGATGTGGCATCACGTTATGGTTATGTGTTTCTTTAGAAACACAAATCGGAAACTTTTAAAGTTTCAACACGAAATAGACAAATAGATCGGCTAAAGTATTAAACCATCATGGTTAAACCATAATGAAAATACTTAAGCAATAAGTTTCTCAAATACTTGAAAGATTATAGTATTTTTTCAATGAGGACTCCTCTCGGAACACGTCAGTTTGACGGTGTGTCTGAACTGAGAAACCAAATTTTGTTGGACATGATAAGGTTAATCATGAGTCGCTCTGAGCTACCATTTCCTTCAACGGATACGTATAAACAGTGCAAAACTTATTTAGAATAATGTTCCATAAAAAACTGTTTGATAGACTTCATATTAGATATGAACAGGAAAGAAATCGAGTTTTCTCATTCCTGATGATTTGGGAATGCTAGGCATATGTTTGGATGATACCAAACTAAAACCCAAATCGGATAAGTGCGTAAGTTGTGGGTTATCCTAGGGATACCAAAGTATAGTACTTATACAACTCACAAGAGAACAATGTAATTGTTGCTCGCCATGCGGTCTTCCTAAGAGGAATACCTATATCCAGTGGCAAGTGGGAGGAAAGTAAAACTCGATGAAAATCAGAGTAATACTATTCCAGGCACCGATTCCTAATGGAACACATATAGTTCATCAAGGATGTAACTATTCCAATAATCTTCGAATACACAAGAACCGCGTAAGTCGGAGAGAGTCAGAAAAAAACCTGGGGTATGGGTTTCTGATCTCACCTCATAAAGATGTCAATCTTATTGAGGAAGACGAACTGACTACGTATGAGGAAGTGATACAAGGTATCGACTCCCTATCATGGCAAAGTGCCATGATGTCCGAAATGGATTCCATGCATACCAACTAAGTTTGGATACTAGTTGATGTACCGCAAGGCATTGTGCCTATTGGTACTATATAAGTCTTCAAGGAAGACATACATGGAAGGCAACATACCATCATACTAAGCTAGGCTTGTAACGAAAAGGTATCGTTATCAACATTGTGTCAATTACGACGAAACATTTTACCTGTTGCCATGGTTAAATCCATTTGGATAATGCTTGTTGACGTTGCATGTTTCATTTATGAAATATGTCAGATAAACGTCAAAATTGCTTTACTTAACGGAAACCTTTCGGAGGATGTTTACAACATCCTGACGGTTTTGTCGTACCAAAACTAGCAAACAAGGTTTGCAGGTTAATTCAATCCATGTATGGATTGAAGCAAGCATTGCGTTCTTGGAATTATCATTTTGATGTAATCATAATGGTGTATGATTTAATTCAAAACGAAAATGACTCTTGTGTATATAAGGAGGTTAGTGGGAGCGCATTGACAATGAATGTCCTTAGTAATGATGACATGGCATTTCTTGGAAATGATATTCCCAAAATTAAAATCGGTGAAAGCTTGGCTTTCATGAAAAATTCTCCGAAGAATTCTTGGGAGAGATGACCTTTATTCTAGGAATAAAGATCTACTGGGATAGATTTAAAGTTGTTAATACTCTCAGAGAACTCGTACATTGAAATAAATGTACGCGACCCGGTGTCTCATACGCTTTGAGCATATAGATTCACAATCAGGCCAATCCAAGTGACAGTCACTGGATTGAAGTTAAGAACATGCTTTAATATCTTAGAGATCTAAGGATGCTGTCTTAAACTATGGAGAATGAGAACTTGAAGTGTCTAGGTTCACTGTTGTAAGTTTCCTAACCGATAAATCGACTATGAGTCGTAACAACGGTACTATAAAGTTTGAATAACGGAACAGTGAGTTGGAAATCTTCCATGCAAGATACTGTTACCGAATAAACAACAAAAGCGGGTTATTACTGCGGCTGAGGCAGCAATAGAAGCCTTCTGGATTGATAATAATCTAATTAGATTAGATATAGTTCTGTTAGCAGCTGAGCTAGGCTACAGCGCAGGTTAAAGAATTAATGGTCTCATCAACGATCCAGATATATACTTCGACTATTCATCTGATTCGTTCAGATCATACATCGTGGCGATGAGATGATCGTATAAATCACATCAGATGATAATCATGCAAATCCACTAACGAAAGTCTTTTCTCAGTAATTTGAGCGAACCGTACATAGTTCGAGTGTAAGACACTTAAGTGACTGGCTATAGGCCAAGTGGGAGATTGTTGGACAATTATGACCCATAGCATCATTATTTGTACAGATCATGGTGTTGTTGTACAAATTAACTATGTGACAAAGGAAATTGCTCTTTTATCATTTGTGATTAGATCACCAAAGATGTATAAATGATGAAAGGTCCATATGATTAGTTCCTGGATTGAGATGATATGAGACAGTATCAATCCACGATGGTTTAATCATTAAATATCCCTAGTCAGTGTATTATCGAGATCGGACATCGATAATGCGTAAAAGACTAGTATTACACTTGTGCGCGTTGTGGGGGCATAACGGCATAGTTCTCATATATTTGGGTATAGGATACTCATGCAAGTGTAGTAGGAGGTTGTGTTTTACCGATGGTACGAAAAACAACTTCGCTCTGGATAGACCACTTGGAATTCCATTGGTAGTATTACTATGTGTCTATGGAAGTCCGAATCAGGGTAGGTGTATTTGGTCTTAACTTGAGACTTGCACCGCTAGTACTTGCGACAATCAATGTACTTTGGTTTTGGTCGTCCAGGGCTTTAACAGGTTCTGTGTACGCCTCTTCTGGGTATATTGAGAATCGTAGTGTATTGGGTGTGATGTCGAGATGGAAGTATCACTCCAGTAATAGTGGAGATGATGATCACGTATGATACGGAACTTGTTCTCTTATATGCTGCAGCTATCGGGATATTCTGACTAGGTCATGTTTATCCGATTATAGAGACTAGTTACCAAAGATCTGATATGTGTTTCGTACGGGGCAGACACATTTCCAGCCCAATGCCTTGTAGGTGACATCTGATGCTGGATCGGGATACGTAATACTACGTATACTACGCCTGATATAGATCGCATATTCCTGTAAGGATATTTTTGGAGAATTGGGTAGGCATGGCACTTTGCTAGAAGCCAACCTTGTCTTGTAAATCGATATAAACGTAGCACTAGGTAAGTACGTGTTCAGATAGTCCGACGACCGGATTTACTGCCAACATATCCGGGGATCTCATGGGTCGCTTCCAAAGATTCATCGATGACGTATGACTCGCACTTTATTAATCTGGGATTAATTAGATGAGAGAGAAAATTAATCTGGGATTAATTACATATATATTTTATCTGGGATAAAATATTATTAAAAAAGAGATAACGATTAATTTGGAATTAATCGATAAAATAATATATTCGATATATTATTCGAAATTGGATTTCGACGCGGAATTGAAATTAGATTTTAATTCGGGCGAACGAGTTAATTTAGAATTAATTCGTTAGCGACGTGAATAGTAATTTTGCTAGGCATAATTATTTAATTACGTCGCAACGAAAAATTCCTTAATTTGGAATTAGCGAACCCGAGCCCGAGAGTGTTTGCGGGCGCACTCGCATTGCGAATTTAAGTGCGGCCCACAAGTCATATCAAGCGTCAAATCATTAGTCACATCAAGCTCAAATCACTTGTCACTTTGAGTGATGTGACAATTTTTCACTTGATTGATTGATGGAAGTGGTTGGAAAGCATTAATTGCTTTTGGCTCCAAAATTTTGTTTGACTTTTTGGAAAAGGTTTTTACAATTTTGGATTTGATAAATGTGTATTAGATACACAAAACCAACACTCTCTCTCTCAATTCACTTTTCCTCTCTCTCGGCCAAATGCTTTTTTTCTTCTCTTTTCACTTGTTTCACCGTGAGTTTGATGAAGAAGCAAATGGTGATTTTTGTGGCAAAAATCACCAAGTGCTAGCACACTATGGAGACATCCTAAGGTGATAGGGAACCGCACACGTGAGCATGGAATCACACAAAGCTTGGAGCTTGGAGGGATCACCATTGCTGAAAATGGAGGAGCCAAAAACTGCATGTTGCCGTGAGCTTCCAAGGAGGGTAGAAAAGTTTTTGTTCTTCGACGCATCGCCTCAACCGATAGATGTAAGTATTCTGTAACTTCTTCGTGTATTCGCACTTATGTTTCATGCTTGATAATCGATCCTCGGGACCGTAGAAACTCCAACAGGTGATATATTTGATTTGTTTATTTAGGTATGTGAATTATTTAGATTTGGATGTGATTTAATTTAGGAAGGATATTATTTCAATTTGTGACATGTTTTAAATATTTTAATTATTTTTGGGTGGGTTTTGGTGGGCTAATTGGGCTTGGGCGTGAGGCTAGCAACAAAACCAGAAGTACCGACACCGTTCGAATGCCGATTTGAACGTTGCACGAACGCCCGCAATCTGCTTGACGTTCGAACATGTTCACGAACGCAGCACGAACAAAAGCAGTGAACATGTGAATTGAATCTGATGACATACTTATTCTGAATTTCCCATTCCGACATTCGTTTCCCGCGACTTCCGTGACTTAAAAGGTAGTGTCTCCAAATGAGACTCATCATAGGGACTTATATGCAAAAATGCAGTGCCTACGGTCGACCCCACTTTGATGGGACTTGTGCAGTGTGTGACAATGACAATCCTATCAAAGTTATGCATATATTTTTCTTACCTGGCTCTCCAGCTGTTGATTAACTTACTTGTTATCCTGAGATGCTTGACATTTGGGCTTTGTTCCCAAATTATATTGAATATGGGCTTTTGTTCCCGAACTGCGTTGAGAGAGGGCTTTATTCCCCTGGGTTTTATTCCCGAGCTGTTTTGAAAGTGGGCTTTATTCCTCTAGGCTTTGTTCTTGAACTGTGTTGAAAGTGGGCTCTATTCCTCTAGGCTTTGTTCCCGAACTGTGTAAAGATAGGGCTTTATTCCCCTGGGCTTTGTTCCTGAACTGTGTTGAGATAGGGCTTATTCCCGAACTGTATCAAGATATGCTTTATTCCTCTAGGCTTTGTTCCCGAACTGTGTAAAGATAGGGCTTTATTCCCCTGGGCTTTATTCCCCTGGGCTTTGTTCCTGAACTGTGTTGAGATAGGGCTTTATTCCCCTGGGCTTTATTCAAGAACTGTGTTAAGATAAGGCTTATTCCTCTGGTTGTACTGAATATGGGCTTTGTTCCCGAGCTTGCTGAATGCGGGTGTTATTCCCGAACTGTGTTGACTGTGGGCTTTGTTCCCGAACTTGCTGAATATGGGCTTTATTCCCGAACTTTGTTGACTGTGGGCTTTGTTCCCGAAATTGTTTGTCTTTGCTGAATGTGGGCTTTATTCCCGAATTGTGCTGACTGTGGGCTTTGTTCCCTAAACTTTTTGTCTTTGCTGAATGTGGGCTTTATTCCCGAACTGTGTTGACTGTGGGCTTTATTCCCGAAACTGTTTGTCTTTGCTGAATGTGGGCTTTATTCCCGAACTGTGTTGACTGTGGGCTTTGTTGCCGAACTGTGTTGACTGTGGCTTTGTTCCTGATCTGTGATTGTGAATGGGTTTTGTTCCCTGGCTGTACTGAATATGGGCTTTATTCCCGAGCTTGCTGAATGCAGGCGTTATTCTCGAACTGTGTTGACTGTGGGCTTTGTTCCCGAACTTGCTGAATGTGGGCTTTATTCCCGAACTGTGTTGACTGTGGGCTTTGTTCCCGAACTTGCTGAATGTGGGCTTTATTCCCGAACTTTGTTAATTGTGGGCTTTGTTCCCGAAACTGTTTGTCTTTGCTGAATGTGGGCTTTACTCCCAAACTGTGCTGACTGTGGGCTTTGTTCCCGAAACTATTTGTCTTTGCTGAATAAGGGCTTTATTCCCGAACTGTGTTGACTGTGGGCTTTATTCCCGAACTGTGTTGATTGTGGGCTTTATTCCCGAACTGTGTTGATTGTGGGCTTTGTTCCCGAACTGTGTTGACTGTGGGCTTTGTTCCCGAAACTATTTGTCTTTGCTACCTTTTCCTTTTCTTCAAAACCTGTAAACAATAAGATAAAAATTGCGTGCATCTGACGTGTATGCATGTATGCATGGTTGTGTTTCCAATTTCGATGGGTTAGGTCTTCCTTGTGCTCTTTGGTGTCCTTCGTCTGTAACTATTTTTGGTCGCCCCCTAGGCCTACTTATAATTTCTTTCTGCCAATTCTCCTTGGTGATTGCTCAGTCTTATTTGATTCCGTGACTCAATATCTCGTTACGTCCCTAATTCGCGAGGTGGTAGACTGGTCGTCCCCAGTCTTGGTTTAGATTTCTATTCTTCGTTTCTTTCACTAGGTCGAAGTAGATCATGTGATGTGATGTTCCAAAACTGCTGGTGATGTGGGCCTCGACCCTGTGACTCATCCTCAAAACTGATGATGATGCTGAAGTGGGCCTCAACCTTGGGACTCATCCCAAAACTGATACTGGTTCCGATGTGGGCCTCGTCCCAAAACTGATGCTGATGTGGGCCTCGCCCCAAAACTGATGCTGATGTGGGCCTCGACCCTGGGACTCATCCCCAAAATTGATGATGATGCTGATGTGGGCCTTAACCCTGGGACTCATCCCAAAACTGATATTGGTGCCGATGTGGGCCTCGACCCTGGGACTCATCCCCAAAATTACTGATGATATGTGTGGGTCTCGACCCTGGGACGCATCCCAAAACCGCTACTGATGTGTAGGCCTCGACCTTGGGACTCATCCCCAAACTGATACTGATGTGGGCTCGCTCCCTAACCGATACTGATGTGGGCCTCGCCCCCCAAGCTGATACTGATGTGGGCCTCGCCCCCAAGTTGATACTGATGTGGGCCTCGACCCTGGGACTCATCCCCAAAATTGCTGATGATATGTGTGGGCCTTGACCCTGGGATTCCTTCCTGAGACTAATATTGATGCGGGCCTCAACTCGGTGATTCTTTCCTGAAACTGATACTGATTTTGATTCATTCCTGAGACTGATGTGGGCCTCAACCCCATGATTCATTCCTAAAACTGATGACATTGTACTGTTGCTGCTTCTGATTGGCTTACCTTTGCCGCTTTCTCTTTTTCTTCTTTGAAACCTGTGAATACAAAACAAAACAAACACAAAAAGGAATGAAAAATACGTTACGTGTATGCATGTATGCATGAATGAGTTTCTTATCCTGTTGGGTTAGGTCGTCCGCCAATTCCCTTGGTGACTGTTCGGTCTTATCTTCCTTGCCGTACAGTTTTCTGTTCCTCGGTTTCCTTTTCCCGATATCCATGTTTGCTAAACTCTTTTTGACAAACTTTTTTTATTTTTAATCTCTAACCCAACAGATATCTATGATGGCTTTTAGACACAAGGGTTAACATGATGCGTGTATGCATGAGGTGCATGAGATGCGTGAGATGTATGGAATATATAAATCAGCCCATTGTCATTTTAAAGCTCAATCATATTATTGCAAGGTGCAAACTTGTCCTAGTTGAAAAGGCCCAACAGGTTTACACATTTGCAATGACATGGTTAAACAACTTCAAATGATAAAGAGCCCAAACATAGGATAGCCCTGTTGGACAATATGACCCATAGCGTCACTATTTGTACAGAACATTGTGTTGCTGTAGCAAAGTTAACTATGTAACAAGGAAATTGCACTCTCGTCATTTGTGATTAGATCACCATAGATATATAAATGAAGAGAGGTCCCTATGATTAGTTCCTGGATTGAGATGATATGAGACAGTATCAGTCCACGAAGGATTAATCATTAAATATCCCTAGCCGTAGTATTATCGAGACTGGACATCGATAATGCGGAATAGGCTAGTATTGCACTTGTGCGCGTTGTGAGGGCACAACGGCATAGTTCTCATATATATAAGTATTGGATACTTGTGCAAGTGCGATAGGAGGTCGTGTTTCACCGATGGTACGGGAAACAGCTTCGCTCTGGATAGACCCTTCGGAATCCCATTGGTATTATGACTAGGTGTCTATGGGAGGCCGAAATCAAGGTAGGTGTGTATAGTCTTAACCTGAGACTTACATCGCTAATACTTACGACAATCGGTAAACTTTGGTTTTGGTGGTGGGGGATCTTAACTGGTTCTGTGTTCACCACTTCTGGGTTTATCAGAGAGTCGTAGTGTATTGGATGTGATGTCGAGACGGAAGTATCACTCCAGTCATAATGGAGATGATGTCACGCAGGATACGGTATTAGTGCTCTTTTAGTGATGCGCATCCAATCGGGATATTATGACCAGGTCATGAATATCCGATTATAGAGACTAGTTACCAGACATCCGATATGTGTTTCGGACGGGGCAGACACTTATCCAGCCCCAGCCCTAGCACGTGACCATCCGATACTGGGCCGATATGCACAATTCAATTGTATACTACGCTTGATACAGATCTAGATATTCTTTGATGAATATGTCCGGAGAACCTGGGAAGACTTGGTGCTTTGCTAGGAGTCGACCTTGTCTCGTAAATCGGTAGAACGTAGTACTTGGTACGTACGTGATTCGGATACTCCGACGACCGTATTTACTGCCAGATTATCCGGGGATCTCATGGGTCGCTTCCCGATAATCCACCGATGACGCACAACTCGCACTCTTGAATAATCTGGGATTATATTAGAAGAGAGAGAAAATTAATCTAGGATTAATAACGGAGATATTTTATCCGGGATAAAATGTCGTCTAAAGAGAGAGAACGATTAATTTGGAATTAATCGATGAATTAATATATTCGATATATTAAACGAAATTAGATTTCGACGCGTAATTAAAATTAGATTTTAATTCGGGCAAACGAGTTAGTTTGGAATTAATTCGTTAGCGACGTCAAATTATTCGATTGAATTAACGTCGCGACGTAAGCTCGGTATTTCGGAAATATCGAACCCGAACGCGTGAGTGCACGTGGGCCCACTTTCATTGGGAAACGTGTGGGGCCCACATGACACATGTCAAGATATGCATTAACTTTGACACATGTCATATTATGCTTATTTGACACTCTAATGCTTTGCATGGAGATTGTGTACAATGCACTCAATGGTATTGCATGGAAATGAAGTGTTTGACACTCTAAGCCTTTGCATGAATTTGTGTCATAAGTTTATTATTAGTTAATGAATTATGGCATAAATATAAATTGATTTTTGGTAAATCATTTTATTAACAAACCATTACACATCTTCTCTCTCATTTCTCTCTTCTAGCTCACGCCCAAATGAAGAAATGTTACTGGTTTTGGAAGCCAGAAACCGTGAGCAATAGGGAAGCAAAGAGTGGTTTCTCATGGTGAGAAATCAAGTGCTAGCACACTACGAGTCTTGCGAAGGTGGTAGGGAGGTTCCCCCATGAGACGGGATCCATCCGACGAAGATTGGAGCTCCGTTTCTTCACTCAACTTTCTGTTTTTGTAGGCAGTGGACTGCATGCAGTAGGCTTACATGGCAGTGCGTTTTTGGGCTTGAATCGTCTCCAAATCGACTCTACCGATCAATGTGAGTATTCCGCTACCTCCGTTGATGTGTTCACACATAATTTCATGTCTTGTTTGTGATCTTGGGACCTTATAGAAAACCAACAAGCCCATCGGCATTTCAGAAACTTTTGGCCCAATTGTCATAGGATACGAACTCGTCCCAGTTGAAATGGCCCAACCAGTTCACATTTCTGACAAGAGGTCCAACTGCATCCAAATGATGATGGTCCCAAGCATAAAGAGATAATTCAAACATAAAGCAATAATTTCTACAGAGAGGCCTATCGACATTTCAGAAGATTTTGGCCCAATTGTCATAGGATACGAACTCGTCCTAGTTTAAATGGCCCAACAAGTTCGCATTTCTGACAAGAAGTCCAACTGCATCCAAATGAGGATGGTCCACAAGCACAAGGAAATAGTTGCTATAGGTCATACAACTCCGGTCTACGTGTGGGTTTACGGGAGTGTGGACAAAGACTCTCGCTGGTAAAAGATTGCCCACAACTAGGTCTCCCCACTCAAGGGTTCGAGCAACCAAGTGAGCGCATATTTTTTATACCTTACGGTACGTGCCAACGAGTTATGGTGTGTGACTGACTGTCAAATGGATTTCCTGTTGTAGATTCCCAGGGGGAGGGTGGAGCGAACTCTCTTAAATACCCAAGCCTCTTAGGCTCTTATCGCTAGATGACAGGAATAAACAACGAGTCCACCAAATTAGTCCATCACAGTAAGCTACGAGTAAATGATTATCTAGGTGCCTTCGCAGCTTTTCCTTATAGAAAGGTAGTGAATGAGGGAAGACACCAAACCATTACCTAGCCTTAAAAGTGCCTTTAATTAAACCCCTTTCAACCTACGGTAAACACGGTCAATTAAAGCATAAATCATAATCACTACAAGACATTATTTCGGGGCCGATTCTCTATCCCCAGTAGAGTCGCCAGACTGTGGGACACAGAAATCGGTGACGTTGTCCCGAGCTCGCGGCCCGGTTGGGAGTACGGAGTAGCCCACGGGGGAACTAAACCGGAGAAATAACATGGAGTTGCCACCCGGTGTGAACCGGGAAAATGATTTAAGGCCGCACTCACCCCTCGCAAGGGAAGACCTCGAACCGTTGAGTTCGGAATGGTCCCTTACTTATGCAACTTGTAATGATATGATTTGTGCAATAATTTAATCAAATCTAGCAACATATATTTCCAAGGGTATTCTATTTATAAGTTCGCATGCATAGAAACAAAGCTCGTGTCTACATTTGCCTATAACCTATTTGCATATAACCTATGCTAAGCTTGCATACATAAAAGTAGATTGAAATAACGATGAACACATAATTTCAGAAACGCATTACATTGATGATCATGGAAACGCAAATGGACAATGATTGTACGAGCATGCATATTAAAGAGAGGCAATTAAGTGCATAAATATTGAAGAGGTCTAACAAAACATATGATGGGGAAGGAAATGACTAGGAAAACAATCATGCATGAAACATGATAAAGGAATCTGTTCAGTGTGTGTGTGTTCGTGTAGCGTTCGTAAACGCGTTCGAACGGTAAACAGAATGCAAGCGTTCGAGTAACGTTTGATAACGCGTTCAAACAATAAACAGAATGTCTGCGTTCGTATAGCGTTTGATAACGCGTTCGAACAGGATGAGACCTGATGCATGATACAATAAAACGCATGAACGTTCGAGTAGCGTTCGTAAATGCGTTCGAACGGTAAACAGAAGGTTCGCGTTCGTATAGCGTTTGAGAACGCGTTCGAACGGGACCAGACCTGATGCATGATAAAATAAAGAAAATACGTGCGCGTTCGAGTAGCGTTAGTAAACGTGTTCGAATGATAAACAAAAGGTTTGTGTTCGAAAACGCGTTCGAACGGGACAAGACCTGATGTGTGATAAAATAAAGAAAACATATGCACGTTCGAGCAGCATTCATAAACGGGTTCGAATGGTAAACAGAAGGTTCGCGTTCGTATAGCGTTCGAGAACGCGTTCAAACCGAACAAGACATGATGCATGATAGACGACACAACACATACATAGATAAGCAAATCCACAAAGTAGGACCTCGTGTGCCCGATGGAACACGTTTCACATTCAATCGGGTGCACCTCGTCCGGCGTGACAAAACATCATGGAAAAGGTAGCCTTTAGGCATTTCCCTCGAATAGAGGACCTTTAATCCACCCTAGTTAGCCCATGCGCATAAGAATGAAATGCATGCATAAATAAAGCAATGATATGCAAAGGGTAAATGTCATAATAAAAGGCGCGGCAAAACATCATGGTAAAGGTAGCCTTTAGGCATTTCCCTCGAATAGAGGACCTTTAATCCACCCTAGTTAGCCCATGCGCATTATGTTACCATGCATATAAAATAAAGACAACAATAATATAGGACCTCGTATGCTCGATTAAACATATTTCACATTCAATCAAACACACTTCGTTCGACGCGGCAAAGTATTGTCGTAAAGGTAGCCTTTTGGACTTTTCTCCCCTCAAATTGAGAACCTTTAGACTAACATACTAAGCCCATGCGCATTACATCACAATGCATAGAAAGTAAAATGCAGAAAGTAATAGCATACTAACAACTCAATCATGCTCGAATACAAGGTTGGATGAAACAAAATGTGTGAATCTCTCAAGTGATATGTGGCATTTTATCCCAAGTGCAAACCGCAATACCGTCCATTCAGATTCGGCTAAGGAATTTACGTCCGGGTTTCCATCTGATATACCACAAGAGAGAACACATATTTCATTCATTCAATGACCACAACATATATCAACAAACGACTTTAATGCGAGGGAATTCTAATAAACAACAAAAAAAAGATGAGAATAAATAAAAAGGGTGCCCTCAGGTCTAACCTCTTAGGTCGTCTCTCGAAAGTGCGTTACACGGCCGTCGGAAGGGTTGGTGCTCCGCAATTCCTCCGGTTCACTGGTCCACTGCTCTCGTTCACTGCTTCGGTGTTTTGAGCTGTTGTTTCCTCTGTTTTACTGTTGTTTTACTGTTGTTTTATTGATGTTTCTTGCGGCAATTTAAGGGTTTTAAAGTGTAGTTTTTTTTTGTCACTGTTTTGCTATATTAAAGGACTATTTTTGGGTGACGGTTTGTGCGGTTTTGGGGTGATTTGGGACTATTTTGTGTGAAGGTATGGCTGGTATGGGGGGTTCGTTATGCGGCAATGGATGGGTTATTTGGTGAGTGTTTCCGTGATGGTAGAGAATGGTAGGAGAGAAAATTATTTGTTTTCTTCTTGCTTTTTTTTTCTTGGGCGTGTGAACTAGGTAGGCAAAGGTGCTAATGCTTTGCAGAATTTCTTGTGATTTTGTATGTATGTGCTAGGGCTTCTAAGGTTGGATTAGGCTTTTTTTTATAGGCAAAGGCTAGGGTTTCTAAGGTTTGAATATGAATGGATCAAGTAATTATGGGGGGGAATATTTTGTTTATTATTTCACAAGGAAAAATCTTCTTAAGTTAGGGAGGAGATTTGGTTTGATTGGGAAGGTGATGATTATTTTGATTGTTTATTTAGGTATGTGAATTATTTAGATTGGGATGTGATTTAATTTAGGAAGGATATTATTTTAATTTGTGACATGTTTTAAATGTTTTAATTATTTTTTGGTGGGTTTTGGTGGGCTAATTGGGCTTGGGCGTGAGGCTAGCAACAAAACCAGAAGTACCGACACCGTTCGAACGCCGATTCGAACGTTGCACGAACGCCCGCAATCTGCTTGACGTTCGAACATGTTCACGAACGCAGCACGAACGAAAGCAGTGAACATGTGAATTGAATCTGATGACATACTTATTCTGAATTTCCCATTCCGACATTCGTTTCCTGCGACTTCCGTGACTTAAAAGGTAGTGTCTCCAAATGAGACTCATCATAGGGACTTATATGTAAAAATACAGTGCCTACACTAGCACATCAAGGAATCATCCAAGGTGATAGGGAAAGCATCCCAAAAGCTTGGAATCAAAGCTTAAAGCTTGGAGCTTGGATCTCATTCCAAAGAGGAGCTTGGCCGAAAACTTGGAAGAAAAAGTTTTGTATTTGACGCATCCTAAATCCGTTCATTGTAAGTATGATTCCGCCATACTTCTTTATGTATTCACTTTATTTTTCATTGCTTATTATGATCTTGGATTGTCTTAGAGACCAATAATAACATATCTTGTCTATACAAAGGTTTTTGTCCATCATGGAGCTCATCATTTATAGAATTAATCTATATTTTATTCTACACTTCAAGATATTCCGAAAGATGTACTAAAAGTACTCAATCTTTAAAATCTGAAATTGGGTTTTCCTTAACGGGTGCCTTAAATGTCTTATTTTTCCTATCTGATACCCTATGACTATATTTCACATCATCTCCTTCATTCCTTTAAGGTATTAATACTTCTTAAGACTTCCCAACAATCATTCTTCTTATTATTACTTCCACCCAAGCATACTTAACTTGTAAGGTCTTGACCAAATTATTATACGAATGTTAATATGGTTATACCCACAACTACCCCAGTTGAATCATTAATCTGCAATTTGATCACTAAAAATTATATTCATACTCAAATTGTACTATTGTCATGTGACCTTACTGAATATGCATCTGAATTCTTCGTATATAGTGCTCCCACATCTTTAAGGATACTTGTGTCTCCTATAGCTAGTTTCCTTCATGTTATATCTTAACTCTGGAATAATTGTATGCAAGATAATCCTTGCCGCTGTTGAAACTGATCGTACTTGATACTTCCTCGGTTTCATAAGTTCAATTTGATTTTAACATTCTTCTTCTTAATTTCTCTATTTGACTCACTTTCTCTATTTACTAAGCCTAAATTGCTTAACAGCTTCGTCCTTCAAATTCTCATATTTCTGCCTATTTGTGGGGCTTTGGACCTCATAGCTCATGGTTAATTTCTTCATATGCTTTAAGTTTATCATCACGGCTTCCCAATACCTCTTAATTCCAAAATATTAACTCTTAACATAATTTTGACGGTCTTTCTTAATTGGCTAAAGCCTCTGGAACAAGGTACTTAGATTAAGTCTAATTGTACGTACATTTGTGCTTAGGCTGTGTTCTTTACTATTATCATTGATGCTGGTGATTCGGTCGTGGTTAATGTTCACACTATTTCGTATCTTTTCAAGGACTTGTTCTCTTTACTTGATTACACTTAAGAATATCATACTTTCAATTATTTCCCTAGTCTTATTCTATCAATATCCGTATATATAGTTTCTTTGCTCGTTCTTATGTTATATCTCAATAAATTTGTTTCAACTCATACCTGAACTTATGGGTTATACTTGCTACCTTCCTTTTGTTTCCTATTTGATAGAATTCTAGTCTTATTTCAATCCCGAGTAAGCTTGCTGTTTTGTAGTACTACTGAACTTAACCATCAAAAGTCTATCTCGCACTTATATACCTCTGTCATTATTTATCTAGTATCGTTTTCTATTGTCATCCTACCTCGACAGTTCCACCTCCAACATTTTACTTGCTACCATTTTCGTTTTCTTTCCTGCTCTATTTTTTTATATACTTGGAACTTTCGTGGTCTATGTCTTTGTCTCTTTGTCTGAAAGATATCATCTTTTATATATTTGTAATCATGTCTAACACCGATTATTACTTGACTAATACTTTCTTTCTTTCTATTCTGCTCTTGTACTAGGTTAGAAGGTTTTATGTTTCGACCTCTTTCCACAATACATTCACTTGTTTCTGGGAGTATCTTGGGGCGAACATCGAGGTCCATATTTGCTATTGTTGTCTAACGAGGGTTGGGAGGGTGGGGATCATTTCTAAAGCCTTCCAAGTTATGGTGAACTCACTAACTACCCGTGTTGTAGTTGCATATGTTGCTCGTCTATAAGCCTAGGACTCCCGTGTTTACAAATCTAGTGTTGGCTCCCATAGTAAGGTACTTCTGCAGGGTACTAACTAAATTTCCTTCTTCGACCTTACTCATGATTCGTTTCTGATTATTGGTCTTACTACCTCTTACTGAGAACCTCCTTAAAGGTGATGCTCTTTCAAACTCCTACCACTCTCTCTCTGTTATTCCTCATTACGAATGTTTACTTTGTTACTTAGATATTCTATTTATCTTAGTTCCTTAAATCTTTTAATCCACTTCTTTTCTAGAACTTCATATTCTTCAACAGATTAGGGTACCGCCATTAATACTTTTGGTTTGGGTGCTACTCTCTTACTAGCTATCCCATTGTAGTATAATGGGGACATCTATAAGTCGTATCTCTAACTCTTGGGGGTCGTTCTCTGTGTTTCTTACTCTGGCTCCTTCCTCATTTGAGCCTTTACTTTCTCGAAGGTTGTTCTTTCTATAATAAGGTGGTTTATTTCTTTTAGATCTGGCTAGACATACCGCAAATTCAATTCACTCCATCTCGTACAAGATACCACTATCTTATAATATCAAAGTTCAGCTAAACTTTTTGGCTCGACAATCTCACTATTTCTTGATTTGTCTGTCTCGTATGTATTCTTCTTTACCTGTCCAAATCCTTATTGGACTCTAAGTTGACGAGTGAGGACATGCTTCCTATGTCTGGTTTGATGTCTATGTTCTTACTGAAGTAGGGCTACTGGAAAGAAAATTTCTCATTTGTTCTGTTTGGAATTTGTATCAACTTTTCTTTACCTTAGGGTTCTACAACCTTTATCAACCATTCTAAAGTATCAATTTATGTTACTGTCTCAAGCCACATTATCTATTGTTACTATTGTTGGTTTATTCTAAGGTCCCAAGATCAAACAAGACATGAAATTATGTGTGAACACATCAACGGAGGTAGCGGAATACTCACATTGATCGGTAGAGTCGATTTGAAGACAAATGAACCCAAAAAACGCACTGCCATGTAAGCCTACTGCATGCAGTCCACTGCCTACAAAAACAGAAAATTGAGTGAAGAAACGGAGCTCCTAGCTTCGTCGGATGGATCCCGTCTCATGGTCGAACCTCCCTACCACCTTCGCAAGACTTGTAAGTGTGCTAGCACTTGATTTCTCACCATGAGAAACCACTCTTGCTTCCCTTAAAGCTCACGTTTTTCTGTGATAAAAAACCAGTGAGTTTTGCCCTTCTATGGGCGTGAGAGAAGAGAGAATTGAGAAAGAAGAAGTTGTGTTAAGTTATTAAAATGATTTACCAAAAATCAATTTATATTTATGCCATAATACTTATTAAATTAATAATACAATTATGACACAAAACATGCAATGTGTTAGAGTGTCAAACACTCAATTTCCATGCAATAACATTGAGTGCATTGTACACTATCTACATGCAATAACATTGAGTGCATTGTACACTATCTACATGCAATGCATTAGAATGACATGTGTCATGTGGGCCCCACACGTTTCCAAATGAAAGTGGGCCCACGTGCACTCACGCGTTCGGGTTCGATATTTCCGAAATACCGAGCTTATGTCGCGACGTTAATTCAATCGAATAACTGCGGCTAGCGAAATTATTATTTACGTCGCTAACGAATTAATTCTAAATTAACTCGTTTGCCCGAATTAAAATCTAATTTTAATTCCGCGTCGAAATCTAATTTCGTTATAATATATCGAATATATTAATTTACCGATTAATTCCAAATTAATCGTTATCTCTCTTAGACGATATTTTATCCTGGATAAGATATCTCTGTAATTAATCCTAGATTAATTTTCTCTCTCTCTTATTAT